>VOQJ01025276.1:13909-27046 GCA_015052665.1 Apistogramma diplotaenia | reverse complement strand
GTGTGTGTGTGTGTGTGTGTGTGTGTGTGTGTGTGTGTGTGTGTGTGTGTGTGTGTGTGTGTGTGTGTGTGTTGTTAACACGTGACAGCAGTCATCCATCTCTAAGGATTCCTGTTCTATTGAGAGTAAAATGCAGTAATACATTTAAAGAGGCAATTACCCATCAACACTGGATACATAGAAGCAGAGGAGAGATTTTGCATTATTGTCTTTAATTTGTTTTCTAAGCTTTGAACATAATAACATTAGAAGTGGGAAAAATGAAGAAATCACATAATACTAATAATAAGCTTTATATTTATGAGTTTATTGGTTACTCTCTGTTTAAAATTTTTCTTTGTATCCTCTGCTTTTGCCTGTCTGTCAAAGCACTTTTTAAATCCGCTTTTTAAAGTCACTGAAGAAACAAACGCTCAAATATGCGCGCACACACACGCATGCACGCACGCACACACACACACACACACACCTATAGGCAGGGATTAAAGTAGGATTTGGTAGGCGAGGGAGCCCTAAGATCATGTACAGCAGTGCAGCGTGGGGAGAAGAATTGCTTAGAAATAAGTCACATAAAAGCACCCAGTAGATTTTTTTCTTGTGTACAGACTGTGATCAGCTGACATGTCCTGCTCTTCTGATATTCAGTTCAATTCAACTCAGTTTTATTTATACAACACCAAATCACAATCAACATTTATATTCTAAAGTAAAGACCCTTTCAATAGTTACAGAGAAAACCCAACAATCAAAACAACCCCTTTTGAGCAAGCACTTGGCAACAGTGGGAAGGAAAAACTCCCTTTTAACAGGAAGAAACCACCAGGCTCAGGGAGGGGCAGTGATCTGCTGCAACCGGTTGGAGCTGAGGAGAGAGATTAATATTAACTAATGATTAAATGCAGAGTGGGGTATAAACAGAGTAAACAGAAGTGAATGAAAAGAAGCAGTCAGTGCATTCACTGCTCTTTGTGGATTTAACCAGCTAAATTCAATAAGGTTTAAATAGATGCTATGTGATCAATAGGGCTAATTTCCAACTCCTACACACAATAAAGTTAACATAATTCAGTGAATGAATTAACCAGTCCAATGTAGTGCATTAATGTAAAGTTTTTCACAACAAACTAACCAGTTTAGACTGCACTGAACTACCTTTGAATAACAGAAAGTTAGCATACTTCAATTTGTCTTGCAAGACATTTCACAAAAACATAATTCGGCAATACATCATCTACAGATCCAATATCTGATGTAGAAAGTCAAAAATGAATCAGCACACTTGCTGAGCAGCTTACCTTTAAAAATAACCCCTTATCTTCCTCTCTTGCCCTCCTTTTCTTACATCTTTCTCCATCTATCAGTGCCACACATTACCACTTTTCTTTTCTCTCCCTGGAAAATACAACAACTGTACATTTAGACTGCACAGAAACTGTTTTCGTGTTTGCTGACATTTCATTTGAAATCAGCTGCCACTTAAAACTCACTTTATGCTTGCTCCTCTTCACTACCATGATGCAACTTCACATCTGTACCATGAATGCATCACAGGGATGAGAAGGAAAAAGGGATGTGCTGAAGGCGTAAGCAGACACGTCTGCTAAGCAAGCATCTCCATTCTGCCACTGGAATCAACACCAGGCCACGGCACACTAAAAATGAACTCACTGAATAGTAATATGCATTAACCTGCCCATCAGATTTAATTACTCATTAACTGAAGGTGCTGGAACCCGATCTAATTTTCTCAAAGATGTCATTTTTACATAAAAAAGATAAAAGCTGCCTTAAAACTGGATGAAAAATGACTGAATTCCAACCAAATTATGTTAAATGCAAATAAACCAGTTACTTACGTGGAGAATAAAAGCGGTGGAGCATTGTGCTGGATTGTTCTGGCAGTGCTACAACAATGAACATAAGATGAACTCAAATGTTCACAAAATCGTGTCAGTTTAAAGACTCCCAAACTATGGCGAAGGAGGTACAATAGAACACTATTCTTAACTGTCCGCAACCAGTGTATCATGGTAACTGGAAAAATAATGTTGCAAATAAAAACCAGTGCCAGGAGAAACAGGGTTAGGTAGGCATGGGGATAGACAAAGGAGTGTGAGCCACAGCCAACTTGGAGTGGCAATTAGGCTGAGCGTTGGGGCCATCAGGGCACAGCAGGTACTGGAGATGTAGAGGACAGCACAGCAGGACCAGGGTCCTGAGAGCCAAGAATAACCAGGCCTGCATCACCTCAAATCCACAGAGGGGCCAGGATGCAGAGAGGTTGGATAAACACATTACAAGAACAAAAAGCTAAGGGCAGCAAGAAATATATCGGCTATTTCTTGTAAAAAAAACATGTAAATGAAAAGGCTTTTTACAAACCAAACCTTTGGTTTCCCTGCCATTGCATGCACTTTCAGTGCTTTTAGTTTGTGAATTTGTGTTTTGTTTTTTTACTTTTTTTTGTTCAGCTAGTGTAAATGCGACTGAGAGAAGCACTCCATTTTCCCGCTTTGACCTAAGAAGATGGCTCTTCAGCCCATCATGTGCAATATCAATCTCTTACTATTGCCACAGTTACCAGATCATCATTGCTAGGAAGATTTTATTAGGCTTTTGCTAGTCTAGTCAATGTACTGTAGATGTTGCAAGAGGGCACCCGTGCTTCCACAGGATAAATGGAATTGGCATTTAACGTTGGATCAATCGGACATTCATGCGCATTAGTTTGCGATAACATTTGAGAAAGAGCTTGTCTGACAGCTGTAATTGCAGTGTTTATATGTATAAGTATAATATTCACATTTTTTGGTGTCAAATTCAAGTATTAACATTTGCAAGTAAATTGCTGAACACACTGAGTAATCAGCTGTGTGTACTAACCTTGCCTCACCATACGTGTGCACAAAAACCAGCTCTGAGTCATTTCACATGGCTCTCGCCCAGAGAGGGCGTTCACTCAGTCGTGTGGAATCGTGTCATGTTTCTGTTTTAGTTCAGAGAACCTCTTGTCAATTGCACCTAAAAGCTGACCCGAGGTTTATTCTCGACTTTAGAAAAGAGCAGTTTTGGAAACAGTCTCACCACAAGCTGTTCTTTTCATCAGACCTGATAATCTGCGTTTGGATTGCCAACTCCCAAGCAATGACTCTCAGTTAATGCTGTTGTCATTTTTCAGAGAGAATTTAATTTGGATACTTTGCTCATCTCTGCATTTCTTTCTTAACGATAGGATTAACTGTTCTAAAGCTTCACTGTAATATCATTGTTGTCTAAGTCACAAACTGTGTACAGTCAGTTTAAATAAGTATAAATATTCAATCCTATGTTTTATTTTCTCTGACACTCTCTGTTTTTCTTGACTCCGACAGACTTTAAATGAATATATAAATAATCTGGGTTATTCATTTTATGAATGAATACACAAAAGTGCACCGTCTCCATCATCTCTCTCAGCCACTGAAACGTTACCCTCACACAGCTCAGGCTGACAGAGATTAATAACGAGAAAAAAATGAGCAGCATAATTGGGAGCAATCAACATGCCAAGCTGCCAGCTCGTGTCTTTATGCAAAAACTGATGACGTGATTGAGCAGGACTGGGATTGGTTTTCTGTGTAATATTAGTTAGACGATATATTATGGAAATACTGGTGAGACCACGGTGCACTGCAGAACACGGCAATGAGACCCAGATGAAAACTTCATGGTGCAGATACAGTTAGTTTGGAAATACTTGATAATAAGGAGATGAGAGATGAACACATATGCTACAGCAAGAGTAAGAGAAGGCAGTGCTGTCACACAGAGCATTTACACGCTTTATACCTCCTTCTACATAGGGTGATTTGTACTGCTTTGCCTTCTGGCCATTTATGATTTTTATAAATTATGACTTATGACCTTATGACTTGTCATATTCAAATCATGCCATATTACAGAGTAGGAGTGTTACGTGTGAAGTCACCGTAATAAAGGGGTTGGGTCATTCCATATGAACGCAACCGAAAAGCCAAAATGCTTCCCGGGTTACTGACTCAGATTTGAGTGAAAATGATTTTGAAAGTACCTCTATGTGTATATTGAACACATGCAAAATTATAAGCCTCAGCTCCAAAGGCTTTCTGAGATGTGGCCCTCCAAACATTGGGTGCCGTGCTCTATATTTGACCTTGTGAATGATGATTGTCAATATTTCAAAAGGCAATATCTCCTACATGAATGATATGCTTAGCCTGAAAATTGGTGTCCTGGGTAATTTTGACCCAGACTTTCAGAATCTGGCATCATAAATGTTGTATCTTCTTGCTTTCTCAAGTTATTAAGAACAGAAGGATGAGGATGCTGTATTATTTGATGGAACAGATGGCTGAATTCAAAGACATCTTGAAAAACAAAATGAAAAAGTAATGCAGCAGCAGTCTAGTCCACCTTCCTGAAATTACATTGCAGCAACGCAAAAAGGTACTCAGTTGTTTGTATTTCCCCCACGTGCTTGTATGTATGCTTTGACAGCATTGGCGCATGCTCCTAATGAGACGACAGATGGCTTCCAGGGGGATCTCCTGCTAGATCTGGACGAGGGCATCACTGAGGTGCAGCTCGGATGGACTGAAACAAATGTCCCAGAGGTGATCTATTGGATTTAGGTCAGGTGAGCGCGGGGGCCAGTCGGCAGTATCAATTCTCTCATCCTCCAGAAACTGCCTGCACACTCGTGTGACACGAGGAACCCAGGACCCACTGTATCAGTGTAGAGTCTGACAATGCGTCCAAGGATTTCATCCCAGCACCCAATGACAGTCAGGGTGATGTTGCCTAGCCTGTAGAAGTCTGTGCATATGCCTCCTCAAAAAAATCAATGACCCACCACCAAACCACTCGTGCTGAATGATGCGACAGTATAATGTAGAGTAACTGCCTCTCTCCTGGAATCTCCTCCATGCTCTTCTGTGCTGGGAGACAGTAAAGCATCTGCAAAGGCACATATTGATGTGTCATTATGGAGGAGCTGGACTAGCTGTGCAACCTCCAAATGCAAAACTACTGAAAAAACCTTTTTGTAGTGTATTTGACACTACAAAAATAAGGCCATTCCAAATGAACTCAATTAATTGTCCCCAGGTCAACTCCAAAGGGTTTCTGAGATATGGTCCTCCAAACATTGGGTGCTGTGTTCTATGCCATGCGACTCGTGATTTTTACTTTTTTAATATTTCAACAGGCAATATCTGAGATGAGGTCTCGGAGAGAGATCCTGGCATCATGGGAGGACTTTGAAATCTGAATTTTGTATTTTGGCCTGTAAAAATATTGGTTTTTAAGGGGTTAACACATTACCCAGTCCACATTAGCATCAATATCGGCATGATTTTTTCCCATTGAGAAATTATGTTTTTTTAAAGTGTTTCTTTAATTTGAGCAGTGTATATGAAATAGAGTGATTTGAATAATAATTTGTCTCATCTTTTTGTGGTTTTTTTTTACTGCTCATTCCTCATGCATAAATTCACCACGTATTACAGTCAAATTCACATGGACTCTTTTCTTATCTAAAAGTGAACATGCTGCACATTCATTTCCAAAGTGAAGGTCAAACATGCAAGAGAAGTAACATTAACCAAAACACATCAGAGCAGCACACTGAGGGCACACTGCGATTCTAGTTATTACACATATTAATCAAATGTGGAATGAATATTGCACAGGAAACTGTACATGTAGCTGCTTAATGTTTCACATGAAAGGAATTGTGAATGTTCTCCAGAGATTTTCTGGTTTATAATCAGTCTTTCTAAGCCAAATAAAAGTGTTCATCATGTGTGGTTAGGTGCTTATGAACCAAAGTTTTAAAGCCATGGTATTGACTGAAACGTTTTGGAGATCATCATCAAGGCTTTATTTATTCTTTATTTAAATCACCCTTCTTCTTTTGGGGATCACAAATGTCAGTGTAATATGTCATGTCTGTGTATTAGATTGTGACGGAAAAACTGACCGACAGCCATCTGGAGCCACTACCCACTTACTGTGAAGTGGCTCCTTTGCATCTCTCGTTACCACACCTAAATGTAACAAGAACATAATTATTGTCATTAAATATAGGGGGGATTTTCTGGCTATGATAAGTCATGATAAGTCTATAGTGTTTGTGATGCAGGGATAGTCGGTCAGACAGTTAAGGAGGGAAAAATTGGTGTCTATAAAGCTTGATGTCCTCCATAAAAATAAATGATGTCCCAAATATTCAGATATATCCCATAATATCCATGGTTACCAGCTCAAATGTGTTGTAGGGGTTTTTGACAAATTTGTATTCTTATTGAATGCACTAAAAAAATTCTGTTAATGTGTAGTGTTTTATGTAACCACAGCACTTTATGTGATGACAAAATGAATCTATATTGTTACCATGTTACCTGTTACAATGTTTTCCTTTTTGATAAATTGGTAATATTTTTATTTTAACATTCAAGCCAGATTCTTGTACTTGAAAAATTCAACTTTGACTTAAGGAAACAGGCTCTTTGCTGACGGTGCCAGGACTCAAGCTGAGGTTAGCACCTGTGTGACAAATGTCTTTGCTGTAAAGCAGATTTTCATTTACCATTCCTGACTAATCTCTCTGTGTTGAACATAATTGATAATATAATTACAAAGTGACCCTTGTTGTACCATGCAGGTATAGATCCCTTGAAGCTGCAGAAATTTAAATATCAAACTCCTGTTAATGTTTTTCAAACCCAAACCAGTTTTACAGATTACAGTGGTAAGCTAGCAGACAGGTCTGTGAGCCTCTGCCAGCTCATGTACATAAACTATATTTTATATATACAGTTTATATATATCAGCGTTGGTGCTGAAACAGAACAAGCTAATCCTCAGAATATTTAACTCAGTGCTTTTCATAAAGGATTTAAAGATTTTCTTTATTTGGTGTGAGACTTGTTTGGGCAGCGTGCGAGAGTGAAAATGAAGGTAAAAGTGTGTGTTGCACACCAGCAGTCTGAGACTTTGGAACCATGCATTAATTACCCCTATCTTCCACCAAACACACCACAAAATCACACTACCACATCCCTGTAATTTACTGGCTCATCTTGCGGGTACATGCTGTTGCTCTAACTTCTGTTTTGCTATTTTGCATTATACCATGTGGGTAAAGAGCATACTGATGATATTTCCTTTTGGGCATTCAGTTTCAGCGAGGCCAAATGGGGACATGGAGTCAAATGCATCAAGCCACGTCAGTTTGGAAGAGAAACTTGTAAGAAAAGTAGTCGACCCTGTGGAGCTCATATTCTGAATAGCATCTACCGTACTTCTATTATAAAACCACCTTTGATTACCGCTGCCTGACTGATAACCTTAAAAACATCCGGTCAGTCAGTAATTCTGCAGAGCTTCATTTTGTGTTACTGCTTAGTATATTGTTTGGAGTCCTTCTTTCTCACATGTAGCACAGAGCAGGAGGCTTTAAACAAGTTCTTGCTAGTGTCAGTGCTGTGTTGCCCCCTCATTCACTGGGAATTCTTCAGACAATTACCCGTTTTCTCACAGGTAATTGTCTGTAACAGGTAGTTTTCTCAGACTAAAGCAAACTGATATTACACTCAACAGTCAGTTAAAAAACAAAAGGACAAAAGGTTGTTCTGACCTTTCTCTTCTCCGCATTACACTACAGGCTCACAGGGTGGATTATACACTGTTCTGCCACAACAATAAAGCCACAGACAGGTTTTACTTTTCATTAATTTTTCATTGTAAATTGTTACCATGTAATGTTCAGGAAGGGAAGAATTTGATCCTTTATGTGAATGTTACAGCCTAAAAATGTTGTAGACCAAGCACACCCCCATGACAACCCCACCAATATCCCCAAGCTGCAGTCTGACTGAGCGTCCACAGGATGGGACCTGCTAAATCCACAGAGGCCTCACCATAATACCCAGAGAAGACACTGCTAAAGTCCCAGTGCCAGACCCCACCATACACCCCGAGAGGTCCCGTGGCCACGCAGTAATGAACAGAGCTGTGTTTCATGGAATGAAAGGGATCTATGCACAACAAGGTTTTAAAGTTGTGGATGTTACATATATATCTTTTCCCTGGGATTTCCTAGAAGGAGCTGCAGAAATTGGATAAGAATAACTGAGCTTCTTTGCTTAGACTGCTGCCTCTGTGACCTGATTCTGAATAAGCTGCGCCTGATCATGACTCGACATGTGTCACACAGGGTGCTGCATGTTTCATATGGACTCATGCAGTCAGATTAGCCAAATGATTAGAACTCCATCAAACACTAATAAATAAATAATTTGGTTCATTAAACAACTGCAGAGTAGACATGCAAACTCTTTTAACCCTAAAGATCATCGTCTCCTTTTGTTCTGCTTTTAATTCTAAATCAGTGATGTGGGTCAAACACGAGTTTATCCCATGTACATAATCCCATGTGATGCTCACATTTCATGTTTAAGGGGCTGAGGGGTGGGGGTGTATGCACTGTATGTGTAGAGAATAAGCCAGTATAATCTGCTCTGCATTTTTTTCTTCCTATGGTTTCATTTCTGTAGGTTTGAGATGATTTATTTACATAATGATTTATGTAATATATCCAGAAATTATGGCTTTCATTCTTGTTTTCTGGGCATCTTTAAATACTTTCTTCCAACACAGACACACATTTCTTTCTGGCTATTTGTCTGTTTATGACAATGAGTAGTATATCATTCCTTCCTTTATTGTTATTATTATTATTATTAGTAGTAGTAGTAGTTTTTTGTCAACATGGTTGACTTAAAGTACTCAGTGTTCCTGCTACTCAGGTACTTGACAGAAGTGCTGCCCTCATTAAAACTGCGCCACTTGATGATGCAAATAAAAGAGGGATGCTTGGCTGATCAGTTCTTTTTTCAAGTGTCTGAAGAATCATTCAAAGTATGTGAAGGCTCACACTTTTTAATAAGACATCTCCAAGATTCTGCCAAGCAGGAGTTGCAAGACAGATAAATGAAACACCATCTACTGCGTGTGCACGTATGTCTGTGTGTATGCGCGCACATGAAATGACATCACTGATGTCAGGGTGAGAAAAAAGGAGAAGAAATCAACTGCAAGAGAAATCCAGAGGAAAGGGACTTTGCTAATTAGGAGCTCCCCGGGCACCGGTTTCCTGTCTTAGGCTGATGATTTCTGGAAAATGAAATCCCCGCAGAGAGCAGAGCCGTGTCAACAGACAGTCCGTAAATTGTTGATCACTGATTTAGAAGTGGATCAGGACGCAGAAGGGAGAAGTGAAAATGTGACAGTTATAGTGGTGTTTAGTAAATGAAAGTTTGCAAAACAGTGAGACAAAAAAAGAAAGAAAACATGCAGTGAATCTTTTTCCACTGCTCTGACCTTTCTCTCTGTGATTTTTTTCTCCTCTACACATTTCTCATGTGGGAGGCTCTCAGAGCCTGTAGGCTGCAAAATTATATAAAAAAAAAAGCATGGTTTCTCACATCTGCAGCATACATACAATATTTTCATTTGTCATCTGTCCTTGCAGAAGGGAAAAAAAATGAAATTATGTATGTGCACCTGTGCAGAATCTGGAGTAAAGTTTGAAGGTCTTTTGGTACTCTTTGTTGTTGTGTGAAGCTAAAAGCACTGATATTTGATTGAGCAAAAAACAACGATGCTGGATAGATCATGTTTTCATCTGAAAAGAACAAAAAGATTTGTTTTTTTATCTTGATGTAATAATTGTAACACCACTACCAGAGTCTTCTTTATACTGTTTAAGCCCAGTTATATAGATTCCTCTCAGTGAATGACAATGTGAATTCAGTCATTTAGCAGCTGTTGGAGGTTCCAAGGATTTTTGGTCTCCGATGGGTTGCTGACTGGTCTCTAGGCCTGTGTGACACTGGCTTTTACTGTGAGTAAACATTTTGTTCTCATAGTTTCACAAAATGCAGTGCCATCTTATAACCTGGTCAGCAGAGCTCTGTGACTAAGCAGCAGAGCAATAGTAGGACCAGCTATTCCCCTACATTAAACAATCCTCTTTCCGTGCCACTAAAACGATGCCTAGAAGCATGATCATTAGCACTGTATCAGTAAATGAACAAACAAATGTGTGTTATTTTTGGCAACACCAGGGCTCAAATGGACCCTCATCGCTATAGTTGCAATAATAAACACATGCTCAGCGTTAAGGAACGATCATGGTCACGTTTTTAGAAAAATAAATGTTGTATGTCAGTTTGCAACAAATAAAGAACAGCAGTCTCGACCCGTTTCTTCACTTTGACCTCCTCTCCACACTTCATCTTTTACTCAGTCTGCTGCTCTTAAAAGCTTTGTCACGTGTGTGCAGATGTTTTCTGTTGTCCTCTTTGAGGAGCATTTGCAGTTCCACTCCCTGCAAATTAATCAGGGAAAGTCATTCAGCTTGAATAGCTTCTCCTGCATTTCACTTTGAAACTGCATCAGGTGCATTCATGCCTTTCCATTAGGTTTCTCCACATCGAAGTATATCAGCACATCATTTACTGCCATTTACTCAACAAGAGTAGGCAAAATTAGGTCCCTGATATGTCTCACCGCATTAATGCATCAGTACTACTTTTAGTATTACATTACCTGGTGCCAAATAACACTAATAAAGTTAAGTGTAGTGCATTAAAGTAAGGAATATTACACAGCAAATTTCATGCTCTTCTGAAAAGTTGAAATTTTCTGCAATGCATTTAGTTCAGCAGCTATATAGCAACAGTTCTGTATCACCTTTAGGTGTTCATGACGGTGGCTCATGAACTCAGCTGTTCACCATCCCTCTTACTCTTCATCTGTCAGTGATGTTCAACAATGCACAGTAATGTACAGTGCGCTCAACAAGCAACACTATAGGGATGAACTTCATATCTCTATGAAAGACTGGGATTTAACGAGCACAGCCCGCATGTAAAGAGTGAGTATACTATGGGATTTGACAGGATTCAGACTTTGCAGCGGATTAATCTGTGTTCTGGATATTTCATATTTCAATGTTCTTTAATATTATAAGACCAAGAAAGAAGAATACTCAGCCGCTAGTACTTGGTGAGGTGCTTTGCAGTGGTGTCGCATCATTCTCAGTGTACTCCCTGTCGCTGTCTCCATTTCCCCTCACACATAAATAGTATAATGAAAAATATTATTAGAAAAAAAAAACCCAGCATAGAGCAGTCTGGATGTTATGTCTGTAATCAGAATTATCCTGCAGCGCCAGCTCTGATTTTGGGTGAGAGAAAACAGGTATGCACTTTGCAGCTGTATAGGCAGTGAGGATTAGAAGTCTAATGAAAATAATGATTTGATGAGATCCTGTAACTTTGATGGGGAGGGTTTGGGGGGTCCTTGGGTTTGTGTGTTGTGGTCAATTTTTATGCACAAATTAGAGACCTTTCTGCACCAGTTTATACTGGAAATACCTTTATGTATGTAAAACATAAATATTTTCCCCCAACTAAATGTTACTGGTTTGTTTATTTAATTATTTAAAATTGGGACCGAGGGAAACTACTGAAGTCTCTAGAGATATTGCCACATTGCTGTCACAGTTAGTAGGGTAGTAGTAACAAAACTGTGGCACAAACATGTACACCAGATGATGGGTAGAGTGAAATGTTGACAGCCTGCTGCTTACATCCTGTTTCTCTTCCTCTGTCAGGTGCCCCACTGAGTCAGTCAATCAACAGGACAGTCAGGCAGAGCTTGTTAGCTTTGCTCTATTAGGCTGATTCACAACACGCTCTATTAAAGCTCCTTTTCCGTGACGTCGTGTACGAACCAGAGCGTGTGAGAGGTACAAGATGAGACGTGACAGAACATCTTGTCACACTTTGCTGTGTCATGTCATGGTATATTAGATTGCTATGTTTTGTCTTGTTCTCGATTCCCAGTAGCTTTACTTTAATTTCTCCCTCCTCTTGTGTCACGTTCCTTGTATTTAGCTCACTATGTCTGTTTTTTTCTGTTTAGTTACCTTAGATAGATAGATCTTATCTTATCCACAGATCACCAAATCACAACAAACAGTCGCTTCCTTTGTCATGTCTCTTGTGATTCTGTTCACCTGTTTCATCCTCCCCAGCTGTCTCCACTTTCCCAAATCACCCTTCTCTGTAAATATTGTCTCAGTCTCCCTCTGTCCTTTGTCAGATTGTTTGTTTATGTACCTGCTTCCAGCGTCAGAGAGCTTCCTAGTTCCTTTACTTCTGCTTTGGAGTTTGTGTTTGCGTTTGGATTTCCTGCCTTCAGTTAAATAAAAGACTCAGTTTGCTTCCACGTGTACTCACTTTTTTCCACACACTAGCAGACTTTTCTTGTGAGGTGGAACAGCGGCGCCTGGAGTTTCCATTATTCTCCCTCTGCCTGCTTGGCCTCTCTCTCTGGGTAAATATATGTTGGGTCACTTGGTGAGTCCACATATATTTAGTAACGTAAACACTAACTTTGCCCCCAGCAAGGACACGTCATCTTGGGTGGAAACAGCCTTCAGTTGCATTCTTTGTTTTGGGATGTCGATCTAAAGACAAAACAGATACACACACAATGCTAGACACATTTCTTAACTGCTGATTATATTTATATTTGATATATCTTTGATAAACACTGCAAGGCATCAATAAATATATTGATGTCTTGCATGTTTAGCTTGTTGCGTGTGTGCTTTAAAAACTAGCTACATTGGTTGCAGTCAGTCACTTGTTGTAGGAAGGCACTTTGAAAAGTTGGGGTGTTGAGCTCAGGGTTGCCACCACCTCTGCTACATTTTCAGTGTGACTGCAAGCCAGAGGGAAGCCCGTGTCACAGAGAGGTCTGTGATTTTAATGAGGCACGGGGTAATTTTACTCTGCAATAATTGCTCAAAGGAGCCAGTGTTTTTTCATATCCTTTTCGTGCAAAGAACACACGATATACAATTTTTGTAGGAGGCTTAGAATTTCTGGTGATGTTTGTGCTTCAGTTGGGACTCGACACCTGTCTGTCCTAATGCTGTTAATTACGCAGAAGTAACACACACACACACACACACACACACACACACACACACACACACACACACACACACACACACACACACAAACACAAACACTCCACAAG
>VOQJ01025273.1:0-13982 GCA_015052665.1 Apistogramma diplotaenia | reverse complement strand
CACACACACACACACACACACACACACACACACACACATTCTTTCCTTCGGAGAAAAGAAGGCTACGCATTAATGAGTCAATGCAGAGCTGTATTATGTTTAATTAGGTAGTTTATATAATGAGGTGTTCATTTCTAATGGAGGGACATGCTGTGAGCAGCACATCTGCAAGAATAACTCAGGCAATCAGCGGCATGAGGACCCATGGAACTGCAAATGAGACTTACTCAGAAATGAATTATGTCTCAGTGCCTTTCCCAAAGCCCATTAATTAAATCCACTGGCATCAAGGTCTTTTTCTTAATTTCATGTACCATTAGCATAATAAACACAATTTGAGTTAGCACAATGTGATCAGTTTAATGGATGCTATTTATTTTGCTTTATTATTTAAAGCTCTAGTAATGGGGGAAGAAACATAAATATATCTCAATGACTCCCTCTATTAAAAAAAAAAAACCCTCCCATCAGGGCCTGGCGTCGACACAGATGCTCGTTTCAGTGGCCCCCATACATCCGGAGACTTGCTGCTGCCCTTCTGAGTGTGCAGAGTGGAAAGGTGGTGCACGGCTATAATTTTCGAGCAGCAGACTGCAGTTCAGTTTCACATTTATTAAAAATTGGCCTGTGGTCTTGCATGTCACAGTTTCCTTCCTCATAATGTTTAGTGTTTTGAGCTGTTCCATCATATCAGGGTGTTTTTTTTTTCTGTTAAGTGAATGGTGAATTAAGATTTGGAGGCATTTATACACACGGGACATTTGAGGTGGAAGTGCCATCTGGAGCGGCAGGAATCTGTGCACCTTCATTAAAACAATACAAGGGCTTAATGTATGGTAGCGAATTTGTTCTGACCTTAAAGCGAAACCCTAGAGGTGAGAAATGATTAGCGTTATTGTTGAGGACAGGTACATCATTATCTCAATGTACCTCGACCATTGCCAAGTTCCACAGCCATGCTCCATCCTCTGACTCGGGCACTGGCACAAGACATAATCTCTCCTCAGGAGCAGAAATGCACTTAATCATCTACTCAAGTTTCAGGAACTGCCCCTGAGAGCTCCCTGTCTAGCAGAACTACCACGACTGCTCGGCAGATATCTGCAGCAGTGTTTTTAAGTTCCCAAATTAATTGCCTAATGGATTAGGAGGTATGAAGTATCCTACTTTACCAGGATGAAGTAATAATTTAAATTGTGCCAGGTAAGGACAAGGAGAAGTTATTTTTTCCCCTCCTTTTGGATAGAATACATCTTTTATTGCCCCAAATTCTGTGAAGGCTCCTCCCCCACCCTCATTGGCATTCAGGAGTGGAGTCAGTCTAGTGCCTTGAAAAGAGAATTACAACCAGTATCTTCTTGTTACTTTTGTTACACACAAAAGTACTCAGGCAGTCTGACATTGGCTCGTACACCTTGTACACTAAAGAATGGTGACACACAACGCGTGCACACACTCACACAGTACACATACAGTAAGGCTGCGTGTTACCAAGACAACTTAACGTGTAAAGATGCAAAGAAAGGCTGGTATTTTAAAAGGAAAGATTTTAAAATAGACGCTCATTTTGGACAATCAAAGTGACCAAAAGTCAGCCCGTTACTGTGGCATACCTCATCGTAATGGGCATTAAAGTGGAGTGATTGAAGGGGAATGGCTCCATGTGTCAAGTGTTGAGTGAAAAACACATGACACCAAAACCCATTAGTGTCCTCCGGAGAGACAATGCCCAGAACGCTCCCTCCTCCTCCTCCTCCTCCTCGCTCCAGACTCAGGGTGCTGTTTCTGACAAAAGACACTCTTTCTGCTGTAGATAAAAGGCCCACGATTAGCCCAGGGGTTGAACTGTGCTCCATTCCAGTCTCACTTTCTTTCTTTTTTTTAAGTAAAATGAGAACTTGAAATTATGTCAAAGTCTGGTGTAATGAAAGTGAATGTTTTTTTTTTATAATAGATCTCAGGAAATCATCCAATTATCTTTTTTTGCTGAAAGAAAATTTTATTGGAAATGCTGATGCTCAGAGATGGTTATTCTTGATGTTTATTACATGAACATAGATAGAGGCTGCTGTTCGGTTTGGATTATCACACTGCTTGTGGTGATCACTTCGTTTTTTAGCCTGTCAGACTGTGTGTGGTTGTGCTCCTTTTGTGTGGGGAAACTATGTCAAAAATAATCATTGCCAGCATTTTTTTTTCACAGCGATAGAACGATATACTGAAACACGATTTGAGGTAGAGATTGTGACTCTTGGAGTGGCTGAAAAGTATATGATTGCAGTTTTTAACAGAGCTGGAAGAAGGTCCTGGGTTCAAATCCACCGACCGGCTGGAGCCCCTCTGTGTGGAGTTTGTACTTTCTCCTCATGCTTGTGTGGCTTTCTACCACAGTCCAGAGAAATGCATGGATTGGGTTCCTATGTTATTATATATTCTAAATCAGATGTTGGTGTGAATATGAGTAGTGGTGCTGCAACAAACTCTGTAACTGTGTAACAGCTGTGATAGGCTCCCGGACCCCCACCGCCCTGAACTGGATAAGTAAAAGAAGATTAATTGGTTTACTAGAAAAAAAAATCAGCTGATTCTGAGACCGTCAGATTGGCCGGCTTCTCTTTTACACCGTTCAGTTTTTCTATGAGCTCATGTGTAACAATAATGATCCCAAATTATACTGGCAATAATATAGATTTGATGAAAAGTGGTAATTAAATGGTAATTGTAATTAATTAGAAGTCAGGTTCCAGCCAATCAGAGGAAATTTTGTTTATGGCAGCTGCACCATAAAAAAGTCAAACTGTGTACTGCAGGCGGCTGTAGTTTAAAGACTGACTGATATGTGCAGTGCTCATGTCAGGCCAGAAAAACCCCTTATATGATTTTTAAAAAGTCAGAAAAGTCATTGTAATGATTAAAACTAGCACTGAGTGTGAATCTGTGTTTTATTCTGAAGACTGATGTAAAATAAGGCACCAGAATGAACAGTGGTTTATCAGGGTTGTACCTTTATACCATGATGATGATGCAGGAGGGAGTGTCAGTAAAAGCAGAGGCCGCAGTTTGGGTGAATCTCTTCCTGGTTTGGCTGTAGTGTTCTTTGACACCCTTTGTTAAGACTGTTTGACACAAGGATGTACATAATAGGATCAATAGTGGGGTTGTGTGCTTATATTACCCTGAGAGTCCTGCTGGTCATTGAGTGGCGCCATGAGCTCATAGCTAATGACTGAAGATCGATGGCCAGAAACTTGACTGTGGTTTGTGTCAGTGTTATGTTTACCATACAGTGGCTGATGGCTGCACCACTGACACTCCTCACCCACGGGAGAAAAAACAGGCTCTGGAAATGTATTAGCTGATTGTAGTTTTAGTTGCTCCTTGGATTTTACTGCTACATAACAGATCTCTGATTGCATTTGTAAAACAAGAAAGTTAATCAGCTTTACCAAAATAGTGATACCAAAGAAAATTCTAAAGCATTTTATAACTTCTATTAATAAAATCTGGCTCTGCTCTAAATACATGTACACTGCTCCAACAAAAGAAGAAGAAGAAGAAGAAGAAAGGAACACTTTTTAATGACTTCAGCCTCGAGTCAGTGAAACTTCTGTGATGTTGAAGTGGTCAGTAAGTATCAGAGTGGTTGTTAATCAGTTTCAGCTGCTTTGGTGTCAAATTACCAACAGGTGCACAAGAAGGGCAACAATGAAACAACCCCCAAACAAGGAATGATTTTACAGGTGGAGGCTGCTCACATTTTCCCTTCTCATCTTTTCTGACTGTTTTTTTTTACTACTTCTGCATTTGGCTAGGGTCAGTGTCACTGCTGGTAACATGAGGTCATACCTGGATCCTACAGAGGCTGCACAGGCAGTCCAACTCCTCCAGGATGGCACATCAGTACATGCCATTGAAAGGTTTCCTGTGTCTCCGAGCACAGTCTCAAAGCAAGGAGGAGATTCCAGGGGGCAGGCAGTTACTCTAGGAGAGCTGGGCAGGGGTGTAGAAGCTCCTTAACCCATCAGCAGGACCGGGATCTGCTCCTTTGTGCAGGAGGAACAGGACAAGCTCTGCCAGAGCTGCAAAATGACCTCCAGCAGTGTCTCCTTAAAGCTTGTCCACAGATGGAGGCATGACGTAATCTACAGTCTCCTGTTAGAGACTGCAGTCACTTTGGACTGGAAAACAGTGCCAACAGCAGCAGAATGTGACGTTGTAGCTCATTTCCTGTAGATGTTTGTGTGTGGTGGGTCTGACACCAGCCTCAGTCCACTTCTTGCGAAACTCTCCTGAGTGCTTGAATAAGTGAAGCATGACAGCAGCTCACAAATCTGTTCTTCACCTGGTCTGGTGGTCCTACCAGAATCTGTACCACATCATATTATCCATGAAAATACTGAATATAAATTTGTATACAATTAAAAAAGAGGTCAAATATCATTGCAACACCAAATGGTAAATGGACTGGTTCTCAAATAGCACTTTTATACTCTGACCACTCATACAACACATTTGCATTCACACAAGCAGCTCCATATGAAAGTAAGCTAAGCGCTTAGTATCTAACACTCAAAAACATTTACACTCCGACGCTTGTGTCGGAGAGCAACTTGGGCTTCAGTATCTTCTCCAAGGATACTTTGGCATGTAACCCGGAGCAGCCAGGAGTCAAACTGCCAACCTTTCAATTGGTAGGTGACCTGCTCTACCTCCTACGGCCACCCACACCATTCCTATTCCATTCTTCTGTCTCGAGTGTGTGTAATAAAAAAACGTGGGCATGTCTGAGAGCAAGAGTCACATGTCAACCTCTGACAGTTTAGTCCCTGAAAAGGAGCTAATTCAGCAACATCCACCAAAGCACAATGTTTTGAAAAATGTACAAAAAACTATTCCCACTACAACCATTCAATGAGGCCCTCTCCTGTGGAATAGACTGTCGCCACATACTAGTATTTGACCCACTTGTTTGATGTTTCTGACAGGCAGGGTAGAACCCAGGCTTCGACTTCTTCCTTTTGTAACCCCCACCAGGGTCGAGACTTATCAGGCGTGAACCACACCAGCAGCCACTGCTCCAGTACTCCTTTCAAGGTGCCATGGTTCTTTACTCGGGAACAGTTGTACTTCCAAAAGCCTTCTTCCCAGGCTCCGACCTCCGTGATATCACATCTGTGTCCTGCCTACTCCTTCACCTCTGGAGTAGTCTTTGCCGTCCAAATCCTCCACCATCTTCTGTAGGGCACGCTTGTCGATCTCCTTAAAATCCCCTGCCCCACCGACCATAGCTCCTCAGGTGTTGGCATTTTCTGGAAATATACCTCCGTCTCTTCTGGGCCGCCCAGCTCCTGGGGTTGCATCACTTAATTCACGTAGGCCCTCAGATGTGTCACTCTCTGCTTCCAGACCCACGGCAGACTCTGATTCAGCCAGTCGTCCATCCAAATCGCCCCAGAATCAGGCGGGTCTCCCGTCCTCAATGTTCTACTCTTGTACTGGCTCCTTCTCCCCTCGTACTGGCGACTCAGAACCATATAGTGCTGTCCGTGACACACTATAGGCCCCAGGTTCCAAAAGCAAGGGTTAAGCTTAAATGCTTTTTCCGCCATACACTTTTTCCTCTCTCTCTCCCACGCGGTTTCTGGAACTGGTGGAGGTTTTCACGGGTTCGTTCGAGGTATCCCAGAACTCAAAGCTTATCATACAAAATACCACATTCATGTATTCACACACATTCATACATGCACTGATTTCTACAATTAAATGCTTTCTATCTAACATTTGCACTCATTCACATGCCACTGGTTGCATCGGAGAGAAACATGGGGTTCAGTATCTTTCCGAGGATACTTTGGCATGCAGACTGGAGCAGGGATCAAGTCACCAACCTTCCATTTAGTAGGTGACCTTCTTGACCTCCTGAGCCACACTGAGCATTGCTGGACTCCATATGACAGGAAGAGCAAAAGTAGATGGAAATCGCTGTTCAGGGCTTTTCCACAGAGATGAGCATTTCCACCATTGCCATCTTGGTTGTAAAAAAAAGGGTGTGTGAAACTAGATGTTGACTGGTTACTGACCGTGCAGTTATATAAAATCCCAGGAAACTGTTCAGAGGTCGCTACAGAAAGCTGTTTTACCACAGTTTTCTATAGGACCATAAGTCTTTTTGTAACCACAGCTATTGTCATGGTGGCTTCCAGGTGCAGACTTCTGCGCTGTCTTCACTTTTCCAACGTGAAAACATTGACTTCTTCTGTGGCTGTAAAATCTCTTTATATAGCTGGAATATTCACTATTTTGGTGTTTTGAGAGGAAGGCTGAGCTTCAGGCAAAAGTGTATAAGAAATCGAATCCCAATAACGCAGTTTTTAACGGAGTGAATAAAATGATGTCAGTGCAGATTTTAACAAAATGTTCTGTAGCTTGTTTTTAATTGCCTCCTTACAGTCAGTGATGCCCAGTCTCTCTGAAGAGAGATTGAAAATGACTCCCTGTGCCACCGTGAGCTGCTGTGGTTTCAGGCTCAGAGCCCACATTCAGACACACGCTCATCTAGTCCATTTTTTCAAATATAGACTTATTATTACCTTCCCACAATAAATTGCTCTAGAGGGCTGGGGAAATGCTGCTCTCCGTTTCTGTAACAGTGGCATCTCAGATATCATTAGGGAAGTACTATGCAAGGGGACAGCAGATCAATGGATTCCGCCACAAGAAGCATTAGTACACTCTGCGTATGATCAGTTTACTGAACAACAACACCGCCTGCCTCTGCTGCTCTTACTGGAAACAATTGATGCATTGTTGCAGTGAAATTAATCCCCTGAATTCATAAGCCCAATCAGATATTCAATTGGCACTACGCAAAATGATTGTGTGGATGCCTGGAGATAAAAAAAACACATTCTGTACCAAAGGAGAGGCACGACTCGGGCAATTCTGCCCGTTCAATATCACATGCAGATTTTTACACCTCAATAAAGTAATCTTAGCATGTGACTTATTTGATTTCATCTCGCATTTCTTTTTGTTTTATTAGTGACAGTCCAGAAACACGCTGACGAGTCCAACAGTGGTGCTTCTAGAAAATTCTCTTGGATGGAAGATCATGACTCTGTCATTATCATAATGATTTCTTGGATCAATAGTAAATTCTTTGCAATCCAAACATGATCGACATGTTGTGTCCTCAGTGATGGAAATGCTGAAATTGGCAAGCTGATATTTAAACCTGACATAATCCAGTAATATATACTCCTAATTTAACGCCTTTAGAAAGAAGTTTTTGGATCATTCTGTCTTGAAGAATTTGAATATAATCCTACAGAAAATCTCAGTAAACAAGTGGAAGTTCAATTATTATTTTAAGATTGTCCAATAGTTTGCAGCCATCTCTGACTGACTGAGCTTCAGTATCTCAGCGTTGGTGTTGTGTTGCTCGAGTTTACTCACTTCAACCTCTCCTGAACGGTTCCTTCCAACATTTGGCTGTAGCTAATATTCATATTCAATGCGATAAAATTTTTAAAAATGAAATGTTAGTCTTTTTATGTGTCATGGCCTTGTTACTGCCCAACGTGTAAAGCCTCAAAATTAGATCAAAAAGCATTTGTAATGAATATTTTACTCTCAGATGAACCAACTTTGACTTCTTAAAGTTTAAAGGACCGGATCAAGTTTAAGCACAACAGTTTATCGTGACATTACTGACTGCTGATCGTTTCATCACGTTTATTTTAAATGTTTCACCTGTTTTGAATCCCATTGCTCTAACTTTAAAAGTTCAGACACGGCTAAGAAGCTAGCCCCAGCACATCCCCTGCTATGTTCCTCGACATGCAGGCTGACCACGTTGCTCTTGTCATGCTGCTGCTCTCCAGGGAGTCTCTCTTATTGCAGTTGGATGGCCTCCAATAACACCATTGTGTTCTGCAATGTAGTGTGAAAATCATATGTCCAGTGAGCCTGTAATGTAGGTCACCCAAGCAATAGTTTTTTTTTCTCACATGCCCTCAAACTTGGAAGTCACATCTTCTGTTAGGGACAATAAATAATCCAGAGAGGCTGAATCAGTTAAGTGACATGGTCACAATGAGAGAAGCTTGCAGTCTGAATTAAAGATGTACTCTGTACAAATGCTGTGGCTGCATTAGATTAGCCACAACCTGTAATCTGTCACTTAGCTGCAGCATGCCTTGCTGTTTGGACTGATGTAAACTGCTGCTGTCTGGGCACAGAGCTGGAGAGTGTAATGGGGATTCATTGATCCACTGGTCTTTAGCTGATTGAGTTAGATAATTAAAAAGCCTCTTGTATCAGTTCCATTAAGGATTGTTTGTGTTGCTTTTTTCTTTGTGTTCTTGTTCTTGAACAGCAAAACTTAGAGCTCCAGGGAGCTGCTGGAAAACAAACTGTGTCTTTTTGGCCCATTATTTGATGTATTATTTAGCCAGTTTGATAATGAGTTGACTGATTTTGGGAGCTAGTTGAAACACAAACCTACTGGCAGTTCTAACCCAGATTATATGGAGATATTTTTATGATTTGATATCTCCATGTACCAAATGAAAAAAAAGAAGAAAAATTGGCCATGTAAATCAGAATAGTAAGCAGCCAGTATGATATGCTGGGATCACATGTATCTCTCCAAATAGGATCTGGAGTGACTGTACTGTCCTGAAGCGTGCAGGCTGAGGTCTGCTTTGTACCTCCTCCAATAGGCCAACTGTCCTCTGCTGTCACTGGAAGCCGCGCCAGGCCTCCTCAGCAATGGCTATGATGTCTGCGGCAATGCTGAAAATAGCCATGCTGAGCTCATTAGCAGATTAGGTATTGCAATGAATCTGTGTGGTTCGAACTTCACAGCCTGATATTGTTCCTCCAGGATGGCAGTTACAGCTGACTGACGTGTTGGCACATGGGACGGAGGGGTGCAGCCTGTAGCTTGTGCCTGTGATCAAAGTCTTTTATCAAGAGAAGTAAAAACTCAGCTTCTTTTTGGATAATAAACTTAGTATATTGAATCAGTATATTTATTTATCGTAATTTTAATCAAGGCATGCAGAGTTTAACCCTCATCAATATGTTCAGAGCTCTGAGCCCTTGAAGTACACAGGGGTCAGTGGAAATGTGCTACTTTCCCCCCCAGCATTTTCAAATGGCCATCTCAAGTTACAGAAGAAAAACACGCTTGAGCTCTGTTAAAAACTGCACCCAAATCAGTCTGAACCTAATCCAAGTGTCACAATCTAAGGCCAACCATCTATCAACCATCCCGAATTCCCCCGTTGTGGGACAATAAAGGCTGTTCTTATTCTTATTCTTATATCATGGGATTTATTTTACTTTTAGCAGCAAAACTCACTAATTTATTGCGTCTGATGTAGCAGAACAGGAGCAAGCACCGGTACTCTGGATGTTTTGACTGTAGAAGACTTCAAAAAGTGAATTTTGGATAAATGTTCAAAGGTCACAACATCATATAGGATTGATGGCTGGTGACAATGTGTATTTAGATACCAAGCCTATCTTCGAACTATGATTCCTATGATTGTGTCAAAATGGTTTTGATTTGATTGCAGTTTTTAACAGAGCATTAATGTGTTTTTCAGCCTTGAAAAATGCAAGTGGATCTCCTGAAGTTATGAGGGCTCTAAAAGGTGGAGAAAATAGCTTGAATTAAAAATTTCAACCTGCATCACTGCAGCTTTAGGTCCTGCAACTCGGAAAAGTTTCAAAGTTTGAAGGTAAAAATTTCATTCATTAAACTAACTTTAGTTTAATGAATGAATTTTGGGCAGCACCACAGCACAATGGTTAGCCTTGTTGCATCACAGCAAGAAAGGTTTGGCCTCTGTGTGGAGTTTGCATGTTCCCCCGTGTCTGCGTGGGTTCTCTCTGCGTGCTCTGGTTTCCTCCTACAGTCCAAAGGCATTCAGTTAGTGGGGCTGGGTTAAGTGGTGACCTGTCCAGGGTGCACCCTGCATTCTGCCCTATAAGCAAAAGAAGATGGATGGATGAGTGTATAAGCTAAACTTAATGTAGAGAAATCATGCTGGGCTGTAGATGTGATCTGTCTGAGATGCAGAATTGATGGGGATTTGTAACTTAGCAGCTTGTTGTGTGTGTGTGTGTGTTTTGTAGCCTACTTACAGTGTAACACCAGATACCATGCCCACTGTGGGACCTCACAACATGGCTGCAAATCAAATAAGAGTAGCCTTAGAAAAAAAAAAAAAGGATCTTGTGTGTGATTCCAAATGACACTCCCCACCCTTCCATTTGAAAGAGAATCATTGTGGGTTGCCAGTGACTGACTGCCCCCTTGTCTTTTAAATTATACAGCTCGGTCTGTGCTGTGTTGGTAAATTTCAAAATGAATATTTAACTTGATCTCACCACATCAGCGTGATGTTAGTAGTAGAATATTTGATTCTTTGCAGAATGCAGCAAACTGCCAAGTTGCAAAGGGGTCTCTGATCATGTTGTTTTTTTAATCAAATGGGCCACATCAGAAAATTTGAGTATGTTTTTGCCCATGTCGACAGATATGAACTTTGTATGATATGCATGATTTAAGATCAGGGAATGGATGAAGGGGGAGGAGAAGGAGGGTTGACTGCATATGTGAGCAGAAGAGTACAAATTTAAAGATCTTCAGTGCAGTGATATTTTGAGTGCGATTACATACACCAATGTGAGACCTTGAGTGAAGGTGCCTATGGAAGGTTTGACTCTGACATTGTTATAATCAGCCCCCCCTCAGATGCACCTGGAATATTGTGAGGATTTCAGCCATTTTTCCTGCAGAAATGCCATTCTCTTCCCACTTTGACATGGAGTAACTGACAGGTTCTTCTGTGCATGACCTTCACAAAAAGGCCTGAAAGGCCTCTGCTACTACAACCATCCAGGCTCACCTTTGCTTTGTGGACCATGAATCTCTGCTCTGAGTCCAAATAGTTCTTCTCAGTCAAACATCCGCCAGAAAGCAGGAAATGACTGGGCACCTGTTGCTGAAAAAAGGAGGTCGGCTATCACTGACTGGTCTCATGTTCAAATAGTTGAGAAGATGAATGATTTTTCTAAAAAGATGAGAAGTCCACAAATCAAAATGATTTCCAAAAATAAATGTAAGATCTGAAGAAGAAAGGAAGTATCAACAAATGGGAAAATGACACCAATTCAGGGAACTGAGGATAAAAATGTCACTGATACCACCAAAAAACTCTTTGCCATGGCACAGGCCAGTACCGTCCTCTCCATTTGCTGCCTCCTCAGCCCCTTAAATTGAATCATCTCAGTAACAGAGATCAAATGAGACAGGCTTTTAGAAGTCTTGGTTCACAAAAACATGGACCTCCATAAGATTCAAGCCAGGTTTCTGCAGGAGAAGGCTCAGGATCCATCCCGTGCCCTCACATCACACATGCATATTAAATAACTGATAACTCGGGATCTGGAAACATAGAGGTTTCATTCTGGCTTGTGATAAAGGGGCCAATTTAAGAAAGAAAAAAACAGCACCTCTGAGGGTTTTGCTGGATGGTTGGTGTATTTGAATCCGGTTAATGATAAATATTCAGGAAGCCTGCGCTCTCAGGTGGTGGTGGGATGCTGTATTGATAAAAGACTCGAAGACATGAAAGATGATTTGAAACCTTTTATGAAGAAGAGACCAAAAGATGATTACGAGCTCCAGACTGAAGAGTTGGTACCACCAGCTGCTTGTTTTTAGGTACTAAAGTCGTATTTTCACATTCAAACATACTGGATTAGGAAATGGTAGAAAAATACAGAGCTTCATATTTTCAGATTGCTGTTTTCCAGAAATCTGGTTTAAAAAAAGACTGAAAGGTTGTTTGGGATTCAACATATGAAACTATATCAGCCACAGCCACACAGGTCTAATGAGTAACCTTAACAATGGCTGAACCGCTTTAAGTTGTGCATTAATCCTGCTGAGCACACAGGAACCTTACCTTTCAATACCAAAATTCTGCAAACTCAGCAGTAATTGTTAATTTTCTGTCTTTATCATTAATACAATGTGTTAATTTAACAGGATAACACAAGTATTTGGGTCTAAAAATTTATTTTCCCTTAGAAAAAAACAGCAACCTTAACAACTCCTTGATGAGCAAAGAAAACATGGTTACCAGAAGGATGCAAATGGTATCTAATATTTAGCCTGGTCTTTGTATCAAGTTGGAAATTCTAACTTTAGGACAACTCTAGTATGGGTCAAATTTTCCCCTGTGGAAAAATCTCTGTTGTTGTTATAGACATGAACATATGGTGTAAATATGGATGGATCCAGATCAGAAACAATAAAGTGACTTGACTTTATAATATACCTTTCCATTGGCAGACCAGCCTTTTAAAGGATAGCGCTAGCATCATATCTATAATTTATTTTCATTTTTCTTTGTCTGAATCCTATAATTTGAAGCTGCTGTATGATGTGTTTGTGTTTTTCTCTTCTGTCTCCTCAAACTAGGTCTTATTTGATGGGCCTTGATTTAAAATTCTGTTGAGATTTTGTGGCGACGGCAAGCATGAATTTATAAATTAAAGTCCCCTTTCTGATGTAGAGACTGTTACATGCATACATACTATATATACTTTTCATACTTATACTGGAACACACTCTAATTTCTGGTGTTGTTGAGGACACCAGCAGGAATTAGTTACAGCTGTTAACGATGGTAAAATGTCATAGTACAAACTGGAGAATGAAAGAATAAAGTTTTTAACATTTGTATTATAAAAATATTGGTTGGCTATGGCTGTATTACCAATGGTCACATTGTTTAATTCAGACTAAAAATAAAATTCCAAACATGAAAAGATGCACAAAGATAAATATAATTATTAATAAATAAGGGTCTTTTTTGGTCTTAATTTCCTTATACAAATGAGGGATGAGGTTATTTAAAAATGAATAATAATGATTTCTATAGAATACACTTCACTCTTTCAGGACTGTGTTTATGGGAATGTTTGACCGTTCTTCCAGAAGATACAAGATGGCAGCGCGCGCGAGTGCAGCGGCTCTTAGCTCTCCAATTTGGTGCTTGTTTTTGCTTCTTTTTTTATGTTTAATTTTAAGTTTTAGTAATGGAAACAGTAGACTGAGCTGACAGAACCTGATAGACATCGGTTTAAGGTATAAAATCTGGCGGTAACCAGCAATTTCCACCAGACATACAACATTCCGGAGGAAATAGCGAGACTGCCGGGGTCTCCGTGGATCACCAGCCTGCCCAGCAAGGGCAAAAGGAAGCGAAGGGAGAGGAAACAAAAGCGCGGATGCCGATTGGGCTTTGCGGCTAAGCTACGTAAACAACCTCACAGGTTACCGAGCCTCTTCCTCTCCAACTCCAGATCAATCATCCGGAAAATGGACGAATTGGAGCTACTAACGGCGACGAACAGCTTTGTGCGACACTGCAATGTTATAGTTATTACGGAAACGTGGTTACACCCGCTGATCCCAGACGCTGCAGTCGAGCTAGCCGGCCGCACGCTACACCGACAGGACAGAACCAGCTTAGACTCCGGTAAGAGCAGAGGTGGGGGCCTTTGTGTTTACGTGAACCGCGAGTGGTGCGGTAGTAGCAGGATTATAAACTCACACTGTTCTCCTGACTTAGAGGTTATGGCAGTCTCGTGCAGACCTTTCTATCTACCGAGAGAGTTCACAGTAGTCACTGTGTTCGCCGTTTACATTCCTCCCGATGCTAACGTTAGCACAGCCCTCAGCCTGCTGCTCGCCTGTGTAAACAAACAGCTGCTGCTTCACCCGGACGGAGTCTGTATCGTTGTTGGTGACTTTAATCAGGCGTGCTTAAAGTCTGTGCTCCCGAAATTCGTTCAGTACGTGAAGTGTGCAACCAGAGGGGAAAATACTTTGGACCATGTTTATTCAAACATAAAACATGCATACAAAGTTACCCCCCTCCCCCATCTTGATGGAT
>VOQJ01025268.1:0-10624 GCA_015052665.1 Apistogramma diplotaenia | reverse complement strand
AGCTAATTATAGGCCAGTCAGGTTTCAGAATTCATCCCAGTACAGAAACAGCATTAGTGAAGGTTACAAATGATCTTCTCATGGCCTCTGACAGTGGACTCATCTCTGTGCTTGTCCTGTTGGACCTTTTTATTACAGAGATTAGAGCATGCTATAGGTATTAAAGGTACCGCCATAGTAATCATATTTATCTAATAGACTACAATTTGTTCATGTAAATGAGGAGTCTTCTTCACACACTATGGGTAGTTATGGGGTTCCACAAGGTTCTGTGCTGGGACCAATTTTGTGCTTGCTCATAGGGGGTCGTTTTGACTGACGGGTTCTCTCTGTAACTATTGTAGTCTTTACCTTACAATATAAAGCGCCTTGAAGCGAATGTTTCTTGTGATTTGGTGCTGTAGAAAAAAAATGAATTGAATTGAATAAAGCTGTCTGATGTAACTGATGTTCTTTCGTGAAAGGCTGTTAGTTTTATAATGACTACAAAGTGACCAAACTTTCCAAAACTTCAACCTTTGTCTTGTCAGTCTACAGAATATTTGCTTTAAAGTTTTGAGGTTCATCAGGAAGTTTGTTGGCAAACACGAGACAAGCCATTCTGCACGTTTTGGTGATCAGTGGCTTTCAGCTTGGAATTGTCCCATGGGTGCCATTTTCACCAGCACTCTTACTTGGGCTGGCTGGAGCTCAGGAGGTAGAGCAGATCTACTAATTGGAAGGTTTGATCTCTGGCTGCTCCAGTCTGTATGCCAAAGTATGCTGACATACTGTACTGAAAGTATATACTAGATAATGGCTCTCACCATAGTTTGCTGGAGTCCCAAAGCCTTAGAAAGGGCTTGTAGCCCTTTCCAGACTGACAGATGTCAATGACTTTTTTTCTCAGTTCTTCACTAGCATTTTTAGATTTTGGCAAAATGAATGAGAGACATTTTAGGCTTTAGATTTTTTAATTACTTTTTCAGATAAGGCCAGGTAGGTTTGAATAGCTTTTTTAAATAAATAAAATCATCATTTAAAACTGCATTTTGTATTGGTTTGTCTTTAATTAATTAATAATAAAAGGATATTAAGCATGTCATTGATTTCTAAATTTAATATCCCTGCGTGACAGTGTCAGAGTTATTAAGGACACATTTGTCTCCTTCAATACTACCTTTCATTAGGAGCTCATCAACTGTCAGCTGCCAGATTACTTGTCTAATTAAGTCTCAGGATTTTTCAGCAAAGCCTTTATGTTCAAGAGGACCTTCACCTGTCATCATGCAGCACCTCGCCCGTCTTGGGATCAATTACATGGATTATGATGCCTCGGTTCCCCCAGCTTCTCTGGAACAGGTAGTTGTTTTGGTTGCTCTCTCTGGGGTGTAGTGTCTTGTTGAGAAATGTCCATGACAGCTTCCTTTTCCCATGAATCTCTAGTGTCCCTCCGGTCCCCACGCCAATGTACTTTCTTCCAAAGTAGCTGTGTTCCTCATCGCTATCATCCAGTCTAAGGACATTAAAGGAGAATAATAAAGATTTGGACAGTACGCCTGTCTACAAGTGACATTTCAGACACTGAGTAGTTTAGTTTGCACTGATGTCGATTTATATACACAGAAAACACACTTGCACTGTAATTTTTAAGAGGTTGCTTTACTCTTCCAAGAAAAATAATTAAAAAGAAAGCATCAAGTAATACTTTATAATATAAATAATAAATGGCAAAGGAATAGCTAAGTTAAATATTACATACTGTAGTTACTGTTTACTAACAGAGAAATTATAATAAATATATAATATCTATATACATTATGCTAATGTTGGTCATTAGTTTATATGTAATAAAAATATTTTTACACACCTATTTATTTATTGTTATTATGGATTATATTTACTACTTTGTATAGTAACACACTGGTACATATAAAATGTTGATAAAGGTTTGGTTACTGATCAGTGGGTTCAGCCTCATTCCTGAGTCTCACTCTGGCACTTGTCTCAGAAACGTTGCTTGGAGTCAGTCCTCTGATGCATGTGCCACAAACATCCTGGGATGTGTCTCAGGGCTAAGTTGTTTTATTTTAACCAGGAAACAGCACCAGCTCACAGTGTTGTGATTCACACTACACTACACTTACTACTTACACTTTATTCCAAGCAAGTACAAGCATCCTGGCTTTTAAACAAGACCAATGAGTAACACCAATCAGTAAAGATTATTGACTGTCACACCATTTTCTGTCCATCCATCCAACTTATTTCCTTAACAATAAATAATTATAAACTAATGTTTAACAAATATCTTTATTAGTCTGCTAAATTCTATAAAACCTTACCTTCCAAATAGCGAAATGGTGAGGTTTCCTTTATAAGGGCAGTCTGGGCTTCCGATGTGCAGCTCCCCTTTGTTCCCAATCAGAATATGTTTTGTCCGTAGCAGTATGGGCCGGTTGGTGTCAGCAATTACCAACTTTCCTGCAGGGAATAGAGGAGGGTGGGTGAGTGATGAAGCCTCCGAGCAGGTTTTTCATGCCACAGTGCCCTCATAGACCTTCTGTCTTTCTACCATTTATGGCCCTAGGCTCAGGCTTTCCACACAAACACATACACTGATGTAGCTTGCCAACCCTCTCTTTTAGCTTGTCTGTAATTCAATGATTCCAGCTCAGTAGTGAATAGCCGTTGAACATCAAACACCTTCTGCATGTTACTTCCCTCGGAATGGCCATGGCCCTCCTTTCACCACACTTGTTTTATTAATTAACATGACTCCTTTTGCACAATACACTCAACATGATTAAATGCTTTTAAATCATTTCACTTTGGAATGAAATTTACTTGGACGTAGACCATCAGGGAAAAGCTGGTCCTTAGAGCAAATGGCAGAAGAAGCTTTGCACTTTGAATGAGCTATCAAAGGAACCTGAGCAAGAAAGAACTAATGCTATCTAAACACAAGTACACAATGTAAAAGAATAGAAATAGTTCATCACAACAACAGCCACAACATACATCATACATTCAAACATCAGTCTGTTAAAAAAATCCATGATTCAACTTTGAAAACACTTCCATCCTCATGAAATGACTTACCGTTGTGGTAATTCATTTTAAACACCCCTAACACCAGGCTATCACAACACATGCTTGTGGAAATTTTCAACCAAGTCTTGGGAGATGAGGGAGAAAGCTGCGACTATTATCCCAGTTATTCCTAATAGTCAATCAGATCTCGCAGGATTATAGCATTTCCGACAAAGCAGCGATCCTACAGTCTTCCCCTGAATTCTAGAAAAAGTTGCAGTTTTACCCCATAAGTCTAACAATAAACCTTTGGAATCGTAATATGCTTCCAAGAACTGCGTCGCCACTGAAACAGCAAGACAGTGGTAATGGATGCCAGAGTTTGTTTATGCCTGCATACAGTGTCTGGTCTGGCTCGTGCATCTTACTTGTTTGCTCATGTGATCCTAGATGAAATCTTTCCTCACAGTATGTGACTGAACATTTCAGTTGTACAATTATAGAGTAGTAGCCTACGCTGCATTTCCACTACTGTGCAGATGATTCTCAGCTGTATGTACTTGTAAAACCAAATGACCATTTTTATATTAATAAATCGGATCATTTCTTCTTCTGATAAAAGTGACTCTGATAATAAACCAAGTTCTTGGATTTTGTTTTGTGTTGAAGTTTGACACCTGAGATCACCTTCTACTCTTCACCAGCTGCTGCCAGCACACCACTTCATGTTTTGGCACTCATCTAAAAGTGAAGTAGGGGATGTGACCGGAAGCGGCCCGCGGCCCGCGAGTTTAACATGCCTGTTATAGTCCTTTTAGATCCAACGTACACTACACTTGGACAGCATTAAACAAAGTTCAGAGGACATTTATTTGTATTTATTTAACATAGTTTAAATATATTACAAGGTAGTCAGACAAAAACTGTGCAGTTTCATGTCATATAAGTATGAGGTAGGTATAAGGTGTCAAATTAGGCTATTTATTTGATGTCTAACAGTTAGATTTTTGATGAAAACTATTACAAATTACTGCTGCACAACCAATAGAACCTGCCATTGAGATTATATTATAATGTCATTGCTGTGGTATATTTCTCAGCTTCTCCAGTGGACTTTTGCATTGTTAATCCAAGGACTTAATACAAATAATGGCTGAATAGAATGCTACAAAGTGTGATTTTTTAAAAAATAATATTGTAATTTAAGATTCCCACCTTAGCTTCAGCCCTAGTTAGACTGAAAGTGTAAAGAAATCTTCTAAGTTATTGTTCACTGCTTAACATTGTCCCCAAAAAATACAATGGGTTGTCTGTAATGACCCTTCATTTAAAATAACATTCCTGCTGACAGCTGAAACCTTTAAATCTAGAACTGAGGTGCAGCTCTTTTTTCCCCCAGAACTTTTACCCTCCAGTCACCTTTCTCTAGAGGTCCTTCTTGGTTTCAGCCAAATGCAAATCCCAAACCACTGCAACTAGCTGACCCTGTTTTTTTATCCCTCGAGCATACGAGCATTCTTGAAGACCATTGGTTCTCCTGGAATGTCACTTTACTCTGGTTGTGAGCATAATATGAATTTCTCTAAAAAACAAAACATCATAATAACTACAGATACACAAATTCTGGGATTTCACTTTATAGAAAGACAAAAATATGATAGATTGGTCCAGCTTACCTCCATTAATAATCTCAATAGAGTGGACAGTAGCTGAAGTTGTAAGAAGGACCTTCCTGCCATAACCGATTGTCACGCGGTGGTCTTCCCTGTGTCCTGGCACCCATGGTTGCAGTCCTGGCTCCTTATCTGGACATACTGCAGGACACAGAAAATACATAAACGGGGTGGCTATGTCGGAGGAACTAAAGTACTATTAATCAGAAGGTTGGTGGTTCAATCCCTAGCTGATCCATTCTGCATGCAAAAGTGCTCTTGGGCAAGATACCGAACCCCCAAATTGCTCCCAGTGTGTTCATTGGAGCGTGACTGTGTGTGAATGTTAGCACTTAAACATAGAAAGTGGAGGAAAGTGGTGGAATGTGACTAAGCACATTCTACTCGTGGCATGTGTCATGTCTTTGGGATGAGCGAGCAGCATTCAATCAAGAAAACCAAACTGTCGGTGCAATAAGGTTTATAATGTTCACTAACAAGAAAAAAGCTAAAAACAAGCCACGACACAAAACAATCTCCATCCCTCACCCACGCAACAATAACAACACATGGCCTGGTTTACTTGAGTCGGCACATTTTATCATTTTTTACTTCGTCATTTCAGGAACAAATATTATATGGTGTTACATACTGCATATTTTACAGTTACCATTTAAAGACAACACAAAAATACAAGCAAAACATACCGACAGCTGACAAATTAAAGGAAAATGTCATATAAAATCTCTGCATATTATGAGTGCTTCATGACATCTACGTCTCTGGAACCATAATGGGAAGATGGAACGCCATTCCTCCAAAATAAATTCCCTTATTCCTTCAAAGCCAGAAGAGTAACTGAACCTCGAGCCAGCTGGCATTGTGAATCGCTAAAATCTACATGAAACTGAAAATTAAACCTCATTTAATATATAAATGATAGTTGTGAAGAGCTGTTTTAACATGTCAGCCCTGTGCGGTGATCAAGTGGGCTGTGATCTGGTGACTGTAAAAGCCACAGAATATAATCTACATTTACCTTTTCATGCTGAATACATGGGGGCACTGAGTCATTCCTTTCATTTGTTCTAATATCTCTGGCTTTTAAAACCCTTGTCACAGTTCAGATGTCTAAATTGTCCAGTTCAGGAAAAAAAGTTTATTTTGTTTTAAATTATTTAATGTAAGTAATGGCCTACTGGGGTTACAATCTTATTGTATCGAATCTTTCACAAAGAGAAAGGGTGAAAAATACATGCAAACTGACTTGACATTTACTTGCATCACTTGAGATTGATTCTTTATTTCTGCATTTAAACCTCTTGTAAAGAAATCAAATGTTCTAATTTAATATTGAAAGTCCAATATAAAACCTCCCATTTTTAGTAAAGCATGAGAAAAAGCTGTATTAATGGAAATCAATGCTTTCTTAAAGGCACTAATAAAGTTGCTGTTTTCATTTTACTTGACTTAAGTGCAGCTCACAAAATCCTCTTCCACCATTCCGAGGACTGGGTTGGTCCTGATAGTGGTGAATGATTCAGGCAGGAAATTCTTCATCGTTTGTGGAGACGAGGTTTAAACCACTCTGTGGAATTCCACAGGGCAGTTGTCTCGGTCCATTATTTTTCTCAGTACACATGCTTACCAGAGTTACACAGATAATAAACAGCTACATGTTTCTGACACGCTGACTGAAATTTCATTGTGTTTCACAGACATTAATAAATGGTTGACTGCAAACTGTTTAAAACTTAAGAGAAAATGGAAACTATTTTAACTGGCCCAAAAAATCTAATACAATTTGCTTATTCATGAGTCAGTATAGACACGTATAGACACAATTTAAAAATCATGGGAGTTACTTTAGATTCTGCTTTGACCTTTAAATCCCACATTGCTTTCATCACAAAGACAGCCTTTTCCATGTCAGGAATATTGCAACCCTTCCTGACTCACCACGATTTAAAAAAACTTGTTCATGCTATCATTTCCAGTAGACTGGATTGACAGATTGTTATTTTTGTTGGAGTTCCTATAACGATGATCAGTAAACTACAGCTTATTCAGATATTTGCTGCAAGGTTATTAACCAAAATGAACAACAGGGCACATCAGTCCAGCCTTAGCAGAGCTATAAAGGATTCCAGTATCCTACAGAAATTATTTCAGTGAGGAGACATTATTAGGAGGAACTGAACATGCATAATTTATTGATATACAGAATTCAATTAAGTTGTTTGGTGATTAGAGTCTCGTGGTCTGTCATGGCAGAATGGAATCCCAGCGGTGACAGGAATTACACAGGGCCCCCAAACGAAAAGGAAAAGAAAAGCAATCAGTGGAAGCACTGCCAAGGTGCAGAATAAGGTGTAGCAAGAATAGAAATGCATTTTGGTAAGTGAGAAAATTGAGGGAAGGGTCCAGATAGCAAAGAGGTGCAAAGCCAAGTAAAGATTAATCCTGCGATAAGGCTCAAGGGCCATCGGAGGCCAGGAGTGAGAGCACAGAGACAAAGCTGAGAGTTGACAAAGGACAGAAGAGAGAAGCGAGAAAGCCTGCATTAAGCCTCAGGCAGAGGCTACAATACGGCTGAGAGTTAATAAAGGACAGACGAGAGATCCTAGATCAAGGCCATCGTAGGCCAGGAAAAGGGGACAGAGCCTGCGATAGACTGAGGTTGGCACAAGACAAGAAAGAGAAGAGAGAAACCCTGTATTAAGCTCAAGGGCCACCTGAAATAGGTTGAGAGTTGGCAAACACAGGAGAGAGAGCCTACAGTACGTGAAAGCTCCAAGGCTGTCTGAGGCCAGAAGCTAGCAGAGAGGCTGTGATAAAGCACAGCAGACAAAGGCCAGGAGATCCAAAATGAGCCTGGATTAAAGCTAGGATCTGATGCGATGCAGAAGGAGAATAGAGAGAGAAAGCCTATAAAAGCATGAGCATGAGAACAAGGAAAGACTTAATGCCAGCTGGCATATGTATTAAGGCTCATACAGTAGATGGACAGGACCCCCCAGAAAAGAGCAATAGTACCACGGCAGGAGAAAGGCCAGAGTGAGAGCATGTTTTCAGGCTGAAAGCCCCAGCATTGGACCGAGAGAGGCGAGTGTGAGGATGTGATCAGGCTTGGAGGAATTTGAAGGCAAGAAGAGAGCGAGACAGCCTGTTAGAAGGTTCTGTGGAAGCCAGGATCATGAATGAAGAGCAAATAAAGAGACTGATGAAGCTCTGAGAATGAGACACATGGTCTCCGGAGTGGAAATGTGACAGAACTAAGATTTAAGTGAAAAGCAAAGCAAAAACCGCAGGTAAAGAAAACTCAAGGACACAGGATGATGTTGGAAATGAATCGGACGCATGACTAACTACTGACCAGCAGTCCATTTGAAGATGAGAGACTATAGAAGGCCGTGTGAAGCTGCTGGAACACCACCTACTTAAATATTTATTTATTTAATGATGAAATTTTGAAATTTCACCAGAGAAAGCAAACTTACGAGTTGTAACTGAAGCCCCATTTTAGCTGCATCTTGAATTAGCAATGTGTGAAGTTATGTGTGAGCTGCTACACTGCGGAGAGAGAAGTCGTACTCGTAATGTAATGTGGGGATCCGTGCACTGTCAGTTCTGATCTCATGAGAAGTATACCATTAAACACTGAGCAGGACAGGAACAAGCAGAAACTCTGGTGGTCTACTATTAGCCCAAAACCTGAAAATGGCATTCGATACATGGAGAACTGAAAACCGTTCAAATTATTCAGCAATGAAGACAAATAACTTTGGAGAAAAACCCTTATCTAATGTGACCAAACAACAGAAGTGGCACTGCAGAGGTGAGACTGAATCATAAGGAGGAAATACAGATCTCTGGAGGGACATGAATGAAATCCAGACGGCCAAGCAGGGGAGGCAGGCTGATGTTTAACAAATGAGGCGCGAAGAAGTTGCACTGCATTTAATTATTTAGCAAACCTAGAATGCCCAGAAACTCCAAACGTGGCTGCACCGATTGATTTCTCATCTAAGAGGAGAATGCAAGACTGTAATTTGGAGTGAAAAGAGTCCGTATTGACAGAGAAGAATCAGTAAGCATAGAATCAGCCAACAGGTGAAGAATAGGAGAGGTTTAACTAATGAAGACCCTCAGAGATTAATTGAAGATGGCTGAGCTGCTTCACAACCAAACACAAATCTGACTGAAAAGAACACACAAGTCTTAATGCTAAACTGAGATTAAACAACAGATGACGGTATCCATGGCAACACTACACAGGTGTCATTTATAGGTAACCTTATCAGTGTTTTATGAGGCTCATTTCAGTCAACTAAATACTTCTGTACAAATGTCTTATGACGGTTTATAAAATAAATGCTACACATATTATCAGGAAACAGTTTAATGCAAGGATATGAACATTGACTGTACCAAGAAGTGCTGGCATTACGGACAAGCCTCAGGCAACCAGGTCCACCCAATAAAGACACTGTGCCCCTTCAGCTAAATCCTAGTGATAGACTCAAATTTGCAGTAATTCAACCAAACTGGTAAAGAAAAAACATCCTTATCGCAGATAAGTTACTGTGTTTCAGTCAAAGTGCAGTTTAATTATTTGGAACCTTACCTGTTTGTCTCTGCCTTGTTTCTATGGTTTAATTTCTTTTTGCACATTTATAACTGTGGCTAGAGTTCTCTGTGACTGTACTACGAGCAAACCAAGTGACATGGTTGTAAATATGCATACATTTTTTTATTTGTTTAAAGTTTGTAATAGAAGGGAGGATTAAATTATAACTTTCTGCACACAGGGTCAAGACTCAGCATCACCGGTCATCAAATCATTCAGTCATTCAAGCACTTCCATGTTTTTAACTAAGCTAAATGCTTATTATCTAACATTCACACTCCAACGCTTGTGTCCGAGGATACTTTGGTATGTAGCCCGGAGCAGCCAGGAATCGAACCACCAACCTTCCGATTGGTGGGTGACCTGCTCTACCTCCTGAGCTACAGCCACCCCAAGCACCATTACGTGGGGTCAATGTAATCATTTACTCTACAATTACTGCACTATTATTGCTATAGTCCTCAGCCCCAACCGGTCACAGCAGATGACCCCCCCTCCCTGAGCCTGGTTCTGCTGGAGGTTTCTTCCTGTTAAAAGGGAGTTTTTCCTTTCCACTGTCGCCAAGTGCTGCTCATAGGGGGTCGTTTTTGATTGTTGGGTTTACTCTGTAATTACTGTAAGGTCTTTACCTTACAATAAAAAGCGCCTTGAGGCGACTATTTGTTGTGATTTGGCGCTGTATAAATAAAATTGAATTGAATTGAATTGCTTTTATACTTTACTCGAGCACTCAAAGCACTTCATACAACAAGCCTCATTCACCCATTCATACTGTGGGAACAATAACCTTTAATCAATAAACGCAGCTTAAATATTACAGTTAATCAAGAAATGTATTACATTTAACGAATAATAATACTCAAGCATTATGCTGAATCAAGAAATATGTTGTAGCCTAGACTGTACACTTATGAAAAATAATTGGGCTGTTTAAAAGGTTTGCTATCACTTAGGGAGGTAGTTTCATGCAGCGTGGGGGTTGAAAGGAATTTCATGCAGGGAGCAGGTGGAGTGTGTGTGTGTGTTAGATGAGGACTTGAAGACTTACACCTGCATCTCCAAGTTAAAAACAACTCCTTTTAGGGCACGAAAGCCCCAGAAGTATATAAAGAGTCAGATGAGGGAGGTGTGGTCAGATTGCTTCAGACCAGAGATTACTTCAAACTAGGGGTGCAGTGCTGAGCTGTGTACTGTAGGTGAGACTCAAGTCTATGCAAACTCCAGAAATATTTCTGCTATGCATGCATATGAAGTATTATTTGTGTCATTTATAAAGGATATTGTCACATTTGAATAAAGCATTTGTTAACTTTGATCTCTGAACTCTTGC
>VOQJ01025265.1:0-10368 GCA_015052665.1 Apistogramma diplotaenia | reverse complement strand
CTATTTATAAGAGCCAGAAGAGGTGAGCCTAAAACAGGAATAACCTCCTTAAAAAGCCGGGGTGGGATAATGTCAGCCGGAGAACCTGGGGGCTTTAAATGACCAATAGTCTCATACTATGTACTTCAGGGATACTCAGTCCCAGTCCTCGAGGGCCCATGTCCTGCAGATTTTGGATGCAACCCTGCTTAAACACACCTGAGTCAAACAATTACGTCATTAGCAGGACTGTGGAGAACTTAACTGCATACTGAGGAGGAGGTGATTCAGGTGTGTTGCAGCAGGGTTGCTTCCAAAAGCTGCAGGACACCAGCCCTCGAGGACTGGGATTGTGTATCCCTGCTGTACTTTTTCCCTGCAGATTCCAAATAAACAACTCAACTGTTTTCATGTTTTGTCCTTGGTGATGAAATTTGAAAATTTGCAGTGAAAAGTCAGACTGACTAAAAGTTTACTCATCTATTTTAGATTTTCAAAACTTGCTCTGCAATTTGTAGTTGTTATATTTCAGCTAGCAAAAATACTTCAGCAAGAAATGCTAACAAAATATTTGTGAACTGCAGAAGTTTTTGTGAAGAGCGCCATCTCTTGGTGACACTTTGTAGTGGAGGGAAAGGGGTGGGCTCATGGTGGAAAGTAGATACGCCCCCGGAGGGGGGGGGTATCTGACAGATGGCTGAAAGCAGCAATTTTAATTGTCTGTATCTGTAGGTTACATCAAAGGCGCTACACACTTTGTGTATGCAAGTCATCCACAGCTTTTGTCCTTAAAGTTTTGAGAATGAAGACTTCAGAACCCATGCTGAAAACCACAGCATGAAACCCTCTGCTTTCATTCATTTACTTTGGTGTTAGCAAGGGTTAAAATCGGTGGAGTGCCTCTGCTAGTTTAGTCTGCATTTTGTCACAGTATTTCTTTTTTCCAGCAATAAACGGTGCCATTCAGACCCAAATGACCACAAAACAAAAAATCTCACACAGTCTTATGCTCTTCCTTCATCACTGTTTTCGACTTGTCAGGTCTGTGTTCTTTGGGCACCGTCTGCTGCTTCCTGGCTGGGGTGGACTTGCTCCACCGGTATTCCCATCTGTCAGACGGGGTGGAGGGCACCTTGGGCTGGTCTCTTTACCTCGCCCTCATATCCTTCCCTCTGCAGATGATGGCAGCAGCTCTGTTCCTGTGGGCAGCCAGAAGTCATCGCAAGAATTACACCCGCATGACTGCTTACAGGGTAGCATAAAAGAGCGAGACTAACAGTCGTACACTTTGAAACAGCTTACGGGTCAGTATGTGGCCTCAGAAAATGGTTTCTGGTTAGGAGAAGATGTAAATGTGATAAAGGGTGCTTTTCTCTTCATCTGTAAAAATCTTTTCATAGATTTAAAAAAAATGGTATCTCAGACCTATAGAAAGGAGTGGTGGTTTAATACCTTTTGAGTTATTTCATCATTACTTTTTCAGCATCTTTAGCCTTGTTTGAACCCGAAGCATGTTCTTAATGGTTTTAATGTTTAAGGGTTGCTGTTATTTCTGGTGTTTACCATGGGTTTTATCCATTATTTTAACGCCTTTTGTTTTGGTTGCCATTTCTTCTAAAGCTGCTCACCACATTGCCCTTAACTTCACACCTGGAGTTATCCAGGTCACGGTAGCTTTCTCTGTGCATGAAAAACAAAATAAATCGAGACTATATTTTATTTTTTGAAGTGTTTTTCTTCGGTTCTGTTTTTGCATAATTTAAAAATATCCAGCCTTTGCTGCGCATGCCTTTTATCATCGTCTGTGGTGATTGTTCATTTGAGTCTGTGGTATTTCTTGACTAAATGTCTTAAAAATGTAACCACTCATCTGCCACCTGTGTTTGTAGGTGTATTAATTCAGTTCACGAGGAAACCTGTGGCTTTAAGGGCCAAACTGTAATCTGTTATACTGCCATTTTACATTTTTAATACGGACGTTTTACTGTTCAGCGTGACCAAAACATTTTTAAATTGTACGTTCAGCCAGCTCTCCCATCCTTACAGTTACTTAACCAACTGGTTTGGGAGTCTTCAGATATTGATGATACACAGGAGATTGGTGTTGTAAATTGTGATATTTTAAATAATAGAATTTGCAGAAGTGACTTTGCAACCATGTACACATTTTTTGTGTGTAAAAAAACTCCAAAATGAGAGCACTGATCGACACAACACAAAACTAACTGTCCTGTTTTTGTGTCAGAAAGTCTCGTTACATGTCTGACGTGTATAAACTCTGGCTTTTGTAAATGTTTTTATGTATCCAGAAGCACATTGTACTGGATTGTGTGTTAATAAATTTGACATTTGTGGACTTCTATGTTGGTTTCAGTTCTTAAATACTACTGTACATAAATACTTTTTCTTGGGGTGTGGGGGCTATTTTTACAGTATATCTTTAGGAATGGCAGCATCAGTCAGTGTCTGTCTGAAGAACCAATGATCTTGTGATGGTGAGGTTTATCCTCCACAGTCCAGAGTTTTGGTCAGATTTTACTCCGACTTGAACAGAGTGGTCAGTTAATGGGTCTCCATCCACACTGAGGTCAAGATTAGTGAAGTTACCTCTGACACAGGCTTTGAAGCACACTTGGAACTCGATAGGCTCCCTATTGTGAAGCAGTAGGCCGGGGCTTGCTTCAGTTCAGAGGCCATTCTGACTGAATCAGCTGACTGTTTAAGAAGCTTTGAAACGTTGGCGCGGATTCGCCGGTTCATGTCTTGTACCTAACGTACTTTGAGTTACTATTAGCTGCCATTTGTGTGAAATTCTGACTGAATAATAGAGCCACCGAGAAAGTGCTTAAGTGTGGGAATATTTTGATTTGGTGCCACCGAATAAAGTTAATGTTTAAAGAAAAAAAGGTTTCTCTCCAATTATATCTGAAACCTGTGCAGATGGGAAGAGCATGGGGAAAAAAAACACATACCTAAAGCACATCAATAGACCTAAAAACAATGACTTCACAGCTGATTAATCTGTTGGCCATCAGGGAAAGGAATCCAGCCAGTAGATGTCACCCAAGAGCCCTGAATGAAACTTGGAGTAGTGAACTAACTTTTGACTCAGTGGCTCAAAAAGCCTCATTTAGCCATCACAAGTCAAGGCCATATTTGTTGTTTTAGGGGCTCTTATTCACTTCCACAAGAATCACACACTCACAGTGTATTGCCAGGACAAACTAATGGAAAGTGCACTCAGTCTTTTAATCAATCCACTTTGATGTGCATCATTCATTCCACAGACTCCATCTGTTATACTGTAGGCACATCGGACCAGTTAGTCGCTTTGGCTGATGACCATATTCCTGGTAACTGAGCAGATCTATTTATTTTATGCGTCTAAATCCAGCCAGTACACAAAATTATTCATGTTTTCATTTATTCGATCAATCATTCATATTATCAAAAAAGTTCAGTTTAAAACAAATATAAAACGTGTGGAAGATCTCAACTCTCGTACCTGTGCAATGCACCACTCAGCTAAAGCTCAAATAAGCTTAACTTTTACACAATAGAGGCTGCGTTATCTTTACCTTCACCTTAAAACCTTTGACAGTTATGACATCCATTTGTGCGTCTGCATATTTGAAATGATTAGAACGTGTTTTTTCCCCTCATTATAATTCAACATTGGGATATTTAAATTTGGTGCTCTCAACCTGTCACATTTATGGATGGGAATGTCAGCTTTATCTTTCGACCTAAATGGAAAGCAATCTTCTTCTCATAGTAGGCACATTCGTTCACAAAGTAAGGGTAGAGCTCGTCGTCGCCGTCATACTTCACAGTCTCCCCGGAAAATGACAGGAATATGGGGTCGCCTCGCCGGAGAAGCTTGAAGTCATTATCCTGGAGAAAGACATGCAAATATGGCATTTACTGTTAGGCGGCATTGTAAATAGGTTTGCTGCGTCTTTGAATTTATGAATGTAAATGTTCAGGTGAAGGGTTGTTTATGGCTAAACGTCTACACAACCTCTCAAGGATGCTTAAGGGTGAGAGGGAGTTTGCTAATGCAGTCCATATTTATTTTTTGGGCTTGGAGGTTGGAGTGTGTTCAGGTTCTGGTAGGGGTGCTTTGGTAGCATGGGGTGTAGAGCCTGTTGTGCTATTAGATGCCTGTATAACTGCAACCAGAGCATGGATGCATTGCCTACGATAAGTAAGATTCATCCACAGTGGACTTTTGACTTTGTCTCATTTTGTCTCAGATTCTGTTCATAACATTTATGGACACAATTTCTGGCTGCCACCATGGGCGGAGGGAGTATGGTTTGATGGCTATGTGGTCCTCTGAGTCGATGATCTCGGTGCAGTCTGCAGCTGAGTGGCTCTGATGAGAATTAGCACCTCCAACTTTGTGGTCATTTTTTTCAACACCAGAAAGTCATGAATTCCCCATTTTGGGTTGGGAATAAGTTTCTGCATCAAGTAGACGCAGCGGCTCACACTCTTCCTTTCAGTCCTCTTTTTTGTACTTTTTGTATTTCTTATTTGTCAGTTTTCCTCCAGTCGCACCGTACATCTGTATAATGACAATAAAGGTCTTCTATTCTATTCTATTACTGGTCTCTGCCCTTAAGACAGGGTGAGGAGCTCTTTCATATAGGAGGGGTTCAGAATAGAGCTGCTGCTCCCCCCAATCAATCCCAAAAGTGAGATCTTAGACAATAAAATATGCATCAATTTTATACTGTACCTGTAGCTTGCAGTGTACGGCTGCAGTGATTTCACCGGTCATTGGATCCCTTGGGTAATCAATACTTTTCACCAAAGTGAATGCTTCCAGTTCACCCCCTTCAAATGTGCTTCCTGGTGAGAGAGGACAGCATCAGTGATGCTGCTTTGCTCAAAAAGGATTAAAGTTGCAGTGTTACTGGAGTCATTTCACATTAAAAGACTCGGTTAATCAGACAGCTGTGGTCTGATATTGCTACTATCAGTCATCTGATGTTGTCTTTTGCACAATTGCTCATGGTCGACCACAATGTCTGATTTACTGATGTCCCTCTGAAAACGAGGAGACACTTGTGTGGAAGCATCTGCCTCAGCTGTGTTGCCTCTCATTTTGTTCAGGTTTTTTTTTTTATCATCTTGTATCTCAGAAACTGGATAAATATAACCAAATGTACTACCGTGGCTCATCAGATTGTAACAGATTGAAAAGTTGCTAAATGAAAACCTATAGAGTGCAATATAATTTAATAAACAAATTTAGATAAATATTTAAATCAAAGACCTAATAAAGAGACAGGCATGATTTTAAAGGGGTTTGTTTCTTACCAGAATTGAATTCGTGAAGCCAGATGAAAATGTGATCCATTGCCTCTTTCACCATGCTATAGATATCAGCTCTGAGCACACCATTGGGCTGTGGTCCAACCTCTATTGCTACAAAGAACAGGAGAAATAATCATCTAAATATTTAATAAGCTCAGTTATGCAGACGATGCAGTCAGGCGCACTTACCAAAGCCATGCTTTCCCACTGACTCTAAAGAATAAGCCTCAGACATGGGCATGTCCAGCTGGATTGCTCGAATGTCCACAGAAGTCATTTTACTCTGAAAACCAAATATTTTTACTGTTGACTGCACAGCATCCTTAGAGATAAATAACCAGTCGTTGCAACCAAGGCATGTAGAAAACCATCTCTGAACACCCAACACATCAGACCTTGAAGCAGATGAGTTATAGTGATCTTCTGCTGCCATCACAAAGCCTCACCAAATTTGCACAACAGAAGATTGTAAAAACAGTGCCTGGTCTGATGAGTCGACTTCTGCTGCCACATTCAGACAGTAGGTCAGATTTTGGCACAAACTACATGAACCCACGGTTTAACAATGTGGGGTTTTTTGTTTTTTTTTGGCACAGTTGGGCCCCTCATTACCAACTGCTAATCATTTAAACATCACAGCTTATGTGAGTTTTGTTACTGATCATGTCCTTTATGACCACACTGTACAAGGAGTTCACTATATCCTCTGTATATATATATATATATATCCTGTATATATCTATATATATAGAGAGAGAAAGACAACCATTCACATTCAAATCTGTGGGCAATTTACACTAACTGTATGTCTTTTGGACTGTGGGAGGAAACTGGAGGGCCATGATGGAATCGAATCCAGACCTTCCAGATGTCATTTTAGCTGTGAGGCAGCTCCTCCATTACATCACAGTGCTGCCTAATATGGGCCGAACTCTCTGAGGAATATTTGTTGAATCTGTGCCACAAAGAACTGAGGCCACTGTGTTAAGTTAAAAAGGGGGTCCATGCCAGTGGAGCAGTTATTAGGTATACAAGGCATACCTAATAAAGTGACCAGTGAGTGCAAAAATCACTGCAAAGACTGCTCTGATGTGTAGCTTCAGGGAAGTTTCAGGGAAACTTGAAGATATGAGACCTTCAGTGGCTCACAGTTCACACATGTGAACATTGGTATTATTCTCTGCATCAGAAAGGTTACAGATCCAAATTCCAATTGTATTCATGAAAATATTTTGTTGTACTGGTGTACCTTGATGTATTTGAGAATGTGCAGGGTGACCCAGTCTATGGAGTAAAAGATGAAGCAGAGGCCCATGTTGGAAGTGGTATTGTGGATGTCTATGAGCAAGTCCACTGCGTCTTTGCTTCCTTTGGGCCCAATCTGAGCATTCAGCTCCTGAGCTCGCTTCACTTCGTAGGGTGTCGAATCTGTTACAGGGGAACTAGAATCCAGAAAATAACTTAGCAAAAAACCTTTAAAACTACAGTGTCTACTTAACGTTTATCACCCCAATTTATTCTTTCAACTTACTTCAGCAAGGCTGCGGTGAAACAGCGGTTAAGGTCGATTTCTGTGTATCTCCTGCAAACCTCCACAGCCCGTGGGTTTGCTAGGATAGTGGAGACAGAAACAGATCCAGTTTTATCCATCTTCTGTTTCTGCATCTCTCTCACCACGTACACCCCTGTCAACTCATTTCCGTGCGTGCCGCCGCAAATGGCAATCCTGGACAGTGGTGGGAAAGAGACAGACTCCATCTGTTTCCAGGAAAAAGGAAAGAGAGCGTTAGCTGAATGTTGGATGCTCTTATTTAGTTGCATCAGCAAAAAAATGTATTGACAATGTCCCAACTGACTGATGTACTGAATAAATGGGGTGTAACCTTCAAACGTTTAGTGATGCAATTTAAGGAAAAACACAGAACACGACCAGTGTTCCTAATTAAATGGCAGTAATATTGCTAGATGAAAGCACAACAGATCTTCTGAATATAAAGAAGGTTTTTTATCTTATCCTTACCCTTATCCCTTTGTAAGTATATAATAATAATAATATCAATAAAATGCTTAGTGGCGTAAGTGTGTAATGATTACTAAAGATTACACACAGGCTCAGTAATGATTAAGAAGCTCTGGCTCATTTAAGATAGCAGAAGCTGGGAAACCATTAACCACCTCTAATACTTTGCAACTTCTTTGATAAAAAAAAAATTAACCAAGGTAGTTTGTTTTTTGCTCGTTGGTCACTTTTTGAGTCGAATAGGTCGTACCACCTTTGTTTCCCTCTCAGCACAAATACTGTCCAAAGAATTCAGAAGTGCAGGAACTGAAAACAATCATGAAGTGATAAAAGTAATGTTGGAAACGATGAAAGAAAAGACTAAAATAAATGCGCAGTTTCAACCAGATGGCTACATTTTTAAGACGGGGCTGTTATACTGTAAAACCACCTTTCATAACAACCTTCCAAGTTCCACAGTAAAAACCACAGGGATCACACATCTGCTGCTGGAGGCCCCAACTTATTGGGGGAAATTCAGTTACCATCTTAGTTGAGCCCTTTTATAACTCTTTGTGCAGTTGTAGTTAAAAGATTCTTTGCATTTCACATTTATACTTATGAATAAACAATAAAACGTTACACAGCTATTCTTCATGTCATTTACTGTATGTCATCTGAACACCAATTACACTCCAGGTTTTTGACCACTGATTTAATGCCAAGTGAACAACTGGATCCACTATAGAGCATACTGATATACAATCACATTATAATGTGGTTGTAAGAACTGTTTAGTTGCATGTTTGGTCTGTGGATGTTTGTGAAGTCTGGTGTGTAAATACTATTTTTCTACACAGCTGTCTATCAGCACTGGAGATCATCAACTACAACAGCAGCGCTAAAAGAGAAAAACAAAGTCGTAAAAACCTTACAGATTCTTTTAAAGACCAGCGGCCTGACTCTATTGATACGTTACATTACAAAGCAGAGAAGCCAATAAAACATGCATAAGATTCATGCTAAAGACTTCATGTCTTACCTTTCATGTCAAAATCCAGCCTCGTTTAACAGTCACTGGATTCCATCAACCTTTGAACTGAGAGGGAATGTCCTATCGGGTATTCTTCACTTCATAACTTGCAAGCAAAGCACTTCAGGCACTCAGCAGCTGATTAGCTCTTCCCCATTCAAACACACAGGAATACAGCACAAACCAGCTCACATGCGAGCACAGGCTGCTTTAATTTACAGCCCTCCTCCAGGCTTCCTTGTGTTTTTACCTTCTTACAGCAGCCTTCCTCTATCTCTTTCTTCAGATCAAATTTCATGTTTGTGATGTAGCAGGAAGTCACTCGGTTATTTTATGCCAAGCCAGCAGGAGCCGCTCTCATTGCTCTTTGTCGTGACGTGCAACTCTGAGGTCCTGCAACAACAACAACAACAACAACAACAAGTAAATGGCACAAGTAAACAGCACTGATGCTAAACTGGGAACTCAGAACCTCATGCAGATATCAGATGGCACTAAAAAAAAAACAAAATAATAATCCGGCATCATTGCCTACTATAAATAAATATATCTGCAAGCATTTTAATGAGCACATTTATGATGGATGCTTTCTGGACAGAAGTGTATTTCATTTTTTGTTTGTTGTGTACTGGCAGCAGAAACGTGCAACAGTCTAAACTAACATGGGTGGGATTCAGTTAGTCTTATCTAACTGTGGGCAGCAGCAGTTCATTCTTCACATAACTTGGCATTTGAGTAAATTTTAGTTATATAGACTTCATTTTTTATAAACTCTAGTCCTCTGGTTCTGAAACATTTTTGCTTGTGGACTTTTGGCATCAAGATGCATCTAATTTTCCACTGGGTTTACCTGTAACCCAAGTCTCTCAAACATTTACAAACAAGACAAGTCAGGAAGCCTGTAGCATCTACAGTTGTGGCTAAAAGCTTTGAGAATGACGAGTATTTTCAACTCTAACAACAATGAAGCAGCAAACTTTGTGAAAATCAACAACTGGACCGTTCTCAAAGGTTTTGGCCATGACCCTTATTGCAGGTTAAGTGCAGTAAGGGTATCATGAGCATTTTTCCACCTCTGATCAGCTCATGAATGAATCTAGGTTAGGAATCAATAATATAAAATTTGAAAAAGTTAATTACCTCACAACTTTGAAATCTGTCCACTCCATACAACCCTCCGTTCTCTCACACCCTGCAACTCTCGAGAGAAGCCCTAAGCTCCATTTAGACATGTAATCCTTTTTGATCTGTCGCTGGATGATAAGCTGCTTCCTCTCACTCCCTCCCTCTGTTGCTCTCTCTTTCTCATCCTTTGCTTCTGTTTGGCAGCTCAATTAAATTCACTCTGTTTCACTTCTTTTAGCTTTAACCCTGCTGGCTTTGCTCACTAATAGCTTTCTGATCTAGTAGAAATAGTATTTCATCTTCGATTCCCTAGAAAGAGTGATGTAGGGGAGGGCTTTTTTCTGTTTGTTTCCTGACATTTATTTGTCAGGAAGCAGCTCAGAAAGTGGCTGCATATAACAGAGGTTTAGATCCTCCTGTCAGAAACACTCCACAAAGAGCATAGCCAGTTCCCATCTACAGTCCCTGGAAAGACAGACACAAAACACTAATCCAATTTAATTAAAATGAATAAAAACCCAACACACAGTCATATAGTTTCTAAATACTTTGTAAGACAAAAACAAACCAATAACAAAAAACTCCCCATTATTGCTACAATCAGAACATTTTGCATCTCCTTCCATAAGAAGAATAAACTTACATGGTTTTGAATTCAGAATCTCTCCCCTTCAACCTGCACACGACTTCCAGTACTCGTGTTAGTTGGTCTTTGAATTTAAATAGATATTAAACACGAACTTCTGTATCAAATTGACTTCCTGTTAAATTTTTAAAATATTACTGTAAGTGCTGCACTCTGAACTTGGCCCCAGTTTTAGACTCTCAACACTGAGCTGAAACTTCTGAGGGAGAACATTTGAACTGTGGTGACTGCCACACAACACACTGAAAAAGTCTTGGTTTT
>VOQJ01025255.1:31478-41935 GCA_015052665.1 Apistogramma diplotaenia | reverse complement strand
ACATTTTTTATATTTATTTTTTAAATTGTTTGAATATGTTTTTGGGTTTTTTTTTTTTTTTGGACGTATTCAACAGAGAGTTCATGCTAACATAGCATGTACAGTAGGAAGCGCCTGGTGCACAAGTGATAAATATTAGTATTTCAGAAAAGTAGTTAAAGCTGTGTTTACCAATCATAGCGAACAGATCAGAATGATAGACTGAGCTGTTCTTGTGTTTGCTCTTGTCCAGGTTGGGTCGGTACAAGATTCGAGTCACCATCAAGCCAAAGTAGGCTCCAAATGTGTGAATGGTCATGGAGCCGCCAGCATCCTTGGTCTGAAAGAGGGCAGGAGTGGGAATGGTGACAATAGGTGACAATAAAGGTAAACACCTGTGCACATGAATTTTAGATTGTGCAAAGTCTTCAGACCCACCATTTTCCAGTTGGTGTGATCCCATTCTACACTAATTTTCTTTCACAGGTGAGATATATAATTACACGCTTTCACAATATGAATATAGAATATCTTTACATGGTAACTTACACCAAGAAGGGACAGCAGGATAAACTCATTGACTGCAAACAGTGTGACCTCAAACACTGCCATAATGAGCAGCTGGACTGGGCTGGCTTTACCCAGAACAGCTCCAAATGAGATCAGCACAGAGCCCGTGCAGAAATCAGCATTGATCATACTGAAGGAAACAGATGTGGGAAAAAAATACATTTTACAAAAGTAAACTGCACAGTGCACAGAGAACAGTCTTTACTAATGCACAGACACATTATGTAGCATTCCAGTCACCGGTTGAAGACGTTGAAGATGCTTAAACTTGTTCCACAAAACCACTTCTGGCTGCCAAGAGTGACTATTGAACTTTATTTGCATTCATTAAATTGTATTAATGTGTCCTCTGCTACTGTTAGTGCTGTGGTAGCTAATTGCATCGCTGGTATCAAACTACAAAAATGGCAGAACAGGGTGGAGTGGACCGTCACCGCCATGCGACCTGGAGGTGGGCGGGGCGTGAAATGTCTCATTCACATTTAAAGAGACCGCACCAAAAACGAGCTGCATCAGAAGAGTAGTCCAAGTGCACAAGGCCTGCTGTTATTGCCATATTCACATATTCATGGTTTTCACATACCTTTCCACTCCAATTTCGATCTTGCCGTGATGCAAACCATGGAAGAATCCCTGCATAAGTGTGGCCCACTGTAAGCTGAAAGCTGCGATCAGGAAATTGAAACCCACACTACCGAAGCCATAACGCTGCAGGAAAGTCATGAGGAAGCCGAAGCCAATGAAGATCATCACATGTACATCCTGGAAACCTGCAAAATGTAGAAAATATGGATGAAAAGAGTTTAAAACAACAAAAACGATGTCTTAAAACAACTCACATGAAGTGTATGATAATATATAAAAACAATGTACTTTGACCAATATTTACTACACTGACTAATAATTATGTTGTCATTTGAAATCTCAGACAATAATTTTAGAAAATGCTGGGACTAAGAACTCCTACTATACTTTCTTTAAACTTCTTTAAACATTTATCAGAAATTACTTAAATTGATAAAAAAAATGGGGATAATCACTGTAATTTGCAATATCTAATAAGCAAAAAACAGACTTTTGACTTTTTAAAAATAAGTTACTAAAGACTGCAACAACCAACCAGTTAAAACTCGTAAAGTGGGTATTTTAATTTTGTTTTCTCAAACTACCATAAATTTTCTTTTGTCAGATGATTGGCAACAACACTTCAGGGAAGACGTCACTCTTTTGGATTGATTTCAAATGTTTTCCTTAATAGCTTTTCTCAATGAACTCAATCACACCGATGACACTGTGTCTCAAGGGCATTGTCACTGAAAACACACTGCTTACATAAGTTATGGTTAACTGGAACATCAGGTTCAATTGCGACATGCTTCAACATGGGACTATATCCCATAGAGTCAAACACAATGTTGCACTGTGTGTCTTTACTTTCCACCTTCCTCCTGCTAACTAACTGACTGTGTGTTTCCACATTGGGCTGAATTCAAGACGCCGTTATTCTCTCTCATTAATTTCATTCCTATTTGGTAAAAAAAAACAAAACAACCTAAAAGCACATTAAAGCTATTATAGCACAGTTTAATGGTGACAGTGTCTAATTTGCTTATTGCCAAGTAAATTGTGTTTTTGTGATTAAGGATCTACAGAGACAGGCTGAAGCCCCTAACGTGTATTATACTTTATAGTACAAAAGGATATTAATTTGTAACCTTATGAACATTCATCATCTTTTATCATTTAGGCTTTGTTCACCTTCAGGTAATCTATTGCACAAGAGAGATTTAGACAACAAAAAAGTTACTGTGACACAGTCCTCAACTGCAGCTCCTCGGTTACGCAATCACGTTCTGGCTTGCCAAAAGCTAGCAATTTTCTTGGAAAGATCTATTTTATGGCAAATGACATACATTCAGACTTCACTTTAAATATAAGCTGTGATAATGGCTTACAAATATAACCTCCGTGTTACTTTTCTGAAGGACAGTCCAGTAAAATATGTACAGGCTTTGTTTACTGTACATTTCTTCTCAAGCATGAAATAAGGGTAGATGACATTGGATTTGTATACACAGCCCTGAGGAAATAAAAGGTGAACTTGTGTTTCATCTCTCATGGTGGTGAAGGGGCCAGGTTAAAGACTGTCAGACTGTGAACCTTTTCTCTCTGCTTCAGTTTGAAGCAGGGGGGGTGTTTCAATCAAGTTTACCTTTCAGTGCAAAGTTGTTGCTGATGAGAATGTAAAGAGTTTGCAGGTATTTTTTCTTTAAGTTTAAAAGAGAGAGGACCATTCATGTGACAACCATGTAAAAAATGTTGGTGACTTTTGTTTAGCATTGTGGCTTTACTAGTTCCTGTTCTTTGGTCCTGAAATAAAGGAATGTGGTAGGCCAGTCACAAATACTTTGCTGCATAGTTAGGAAGCAAGCTAATGGCAACAGAACTGTAGTCAGAGGTTGTACTTTGATTCAGAGCAAATCATGACTATCAAATCTGCCTTTATTAAAGCAGATTAACCTTCAGAGCAAAACCCGGATTTTTAAGTGTTTTTTTTTAAACTCAAAACATTTAAGTCAGAGAATGAAACACTGACATCAAAACTGAAAAATGTGCCAAAAGACTTAATCTAGTTTCAGCTCAACAGTTAAAGAGTGTATGTGTGTACTGGCAACGCCCTGCATGTTAATTCTGTTAGAGTTCTGAGTACTTTCTCAGAAGTGAGAAGTCTGGGCAGGGCAGGATTCAACATCCCAGTTAGCTTCCTGCAGGAGGAAGGTGGCATATGAAGAAACTCCCCAGATTCATTTTTTGCTGTTTCCCAGGATATCATCTTGCAGTTGTGATAGACAATGAGAGATGCCTCCAGACAGACTGTTAACACTGTCTGACGTTTTTTAAGACGCGCCCAGCTTAAAGGGTTAACGAAAAGCTCCATCTTAACAGTCGTTTCTACCTGTTAAGGTGGAGCTTCGTGATCAGGCAGTGACTTCAAGAACGCAGTGTAAAGTTTCTGGAACAAATGCAAATAAAAACACAAGTAAATAAAATTTTGCAGTTACTTAATGTAACTTTAGATTTAGGTGAAAACATACAGTACCAGTCAAACATTGGACACACTCATACACTGATATGGGTGAGTGTGTCCAAACCTTTGTCTGTAATTGCTGCATGGAAGTTCACAAAATGTGACTATTATTATGTTTTCCTGTTGATTTAAAACATAAGAGTGAAATTACAACTATGTAAAACTGACCACTAGTCTATACTTTTGCAATCAGTGAATGGATATAACATGTCTTTTATGAATGCATGTCACTTTAATTTTTTTAACACTGCCAAGCTGCATAAATCAGCAAGCTAACTAATAGTGGGACCAATGTATTTGCCTCTATGCGACAGCAGTGGACCAGAAGACATTTCCACGAAATGTTCACCCACAATGAATAGCACTCATCCAATTAGGGAAGGGAGAGCTAGCGAAATGCAACTCAGCAGTTTTTTTTTTCTTTTTGCAACAAAACAATTGCTGAATTACTTAATGGTCAATAAATGGGTGAAGCCATGACTTCAAAACAACAGGCATAAGAACCCCTTAAAATATGGCAAACGTTGAAACTTCCTCAGCATTTTTTTTGTTATCCCAGAATTCAAACTTCAATAAGTTAGGGTTGTTCAAGCATAACTCAGTAGCACATTAAGTTTTTCCAGTAGCTGAATTATTTGAGCATTACAGTCAGTTTTGGATATATCTTGGCTTTAGTGAGTGGTTTATTGAGGACTCTTATTCTGAAACACAACACAACATAAATTGTTTTTTGCAGTTTCCTCTAAAATTGCTGATATCATAAAGAACAAGGTAGCGACAACTGCAGTTTACTACAAAACATAGAACAAACTGATTGATTGAATAATTAAATCTGAATAATTAAAATCCAGTGAGTATTTTAGACTAGTCTGTAACATGTTATGTGCACAAAAAATGTGATATTAAATATACAATATACAAAATTGTCTCTGAAGTCCTTCTAGATCCTTCAGCTTAACAGTTACTTAAATTCAAAGGAGTGTCAAAGAAGATCATGACTCCTGACCCTGACTGTTGTCTTGAACCCTGAACCCTCACACATCTACAGGACACTCACTTGGGTAGCGGTAGTAGAAGTCATTCTCATAGTCTTTGTGTTCCTGGTCCTGATGATGGTCACTGTGGTTCCGATGGGTCAGACGGTGCCACTTCCTTGCATCCGTCTCATCGTCATACTTCACCAGCACCCCAAAGAGGATGATGAGAATGATCTCCAGGATGAAGCAGGTGATCGGCAGCTTCAGCCGCAAGTTGGTTGTTGTGTTTGCCATAATTTCTTCACAGTGAGATGGGGAGGCTTGTTGTTAATTAAATGGATAAAAGATCAAGCACAGAACACTGGACACACTGTCACACACTGTCTCTCTCACACACTCACTGTCCTCAGTGCACAGGAGGATGTTGTGTGCGAGAGTGGAAGAAGACAAACACAAGAGCTGATTTCACATGTTTGTTTTTCATTTAATGGGACACACCTACCAGACCTAAAAGGGTTTGGTCACTGTTAGTCCCGCCTCCTTCTACTCTACTTTTTAAGGCAGCCTTAAGTACTTGAGTTCAGCTAATAAGTTTATAATGAGCAATAATCCAATATTTTTGATGGAAAAAGTTTTGTAATTTATGTGTCATCAGCATCATGTCACTTAGATAAGCCACTGGACAATCAAATTTTAGCCAGCAGCATTATATTTAAGTGTCATGTTAAGCTTCTGTGAACTGCCATTGTGCAATATTACAATATAGCTACTCTTACACATTACAGTATCTCTGTTTCATGCCATATACAAAAGCAGTGACAAGGAAAGCAAAATCACTGAACTACAAAGTCTGAGTGGGTGTTTGTTTCTATACTGTATGCAATGATGCATGAAAGAGTTCCTACTAAATGATGCATGAAAGACAGTTTCTACTATGAAGAGGAGGCAACACACTAACATACTCACTCTGTTTGGATACTAAAGGATCATTGTTTGGATTAATATCAGGCTGAAATAAAAAGCTGCTGCAGTTCATGGATTAGCCACTTAAGACTCTCTCTAAAAGTGAACCAATCCCTATAGACTCACATGTCGCAATGCATCGTTTTACAGCAGGAATAAACATGCTAGTGAAGCCAGCACGCACAATTCAACCTGTGATGGATGCATAAAAAATGAATGATGAGCCATACATTTCAGCTCAGACCTTAAATTTAATGAGTAACCCATTGAGTTGAGTATTGATGCCTTCAAATGCTGTTTTTTTGGTTTATTTTTGGTTTATTTTGCTTTGCAATTTCCATCATTGCTAGTTTTCTTACATTTACAATAAAATACAAGCCAGGAAAAATGAAATATCCACAGAGGCAAAGTTCAGTGGACCAAAGAAAATTAATCAACCAAATTTTGGTTTCTTTTATGGAAATTTTTCATGATAAGATAATGGATGTGGAATCATTCATGCTTTTTTTTTCTAACTCAAACTACACAAGCATAGACTATTTGCTCAACTGTTTGAACCGAAACACGTTTCAGGCATGCTGTGACAGGCTCCAAATACTGTATAACAGCAATAAATCATGCTGATGTTTGGGTTACGCCAAGCTTCATGTGCCTTCTCCTACTCTTCCTCTTGTTATAATGTTTCAGAAGATATTTCACTCACACCTGGATCTTCATCTTCCATCAGCACAGACTGCCTTTTCTTCAGCGCTTGCAAGAATGCTTTTATGATTTTGAAGAATTTGAACTATTACCTCTAGATAACACATGCTTCATTGATTGATACATTGCTACATTTCAGTCTGTCATGTGATGCCATGTGACAAACTCTAAACATTATTTTAAGGGATAAGCTATATATACATGAAAAGACCTGAACCAGCTGTGAATTACTATTGTGTGTCATAATAAATATTATTAACTGTACCATGGAGTTCCACAAAAACACATCAATGTAATATGATAATATATTAATACCATGATCACAATCTCTGGAGTCTATTTAACTTAGGTCTAAATAAAATGCATCACCCTGTGCGTGTATGTATTTTGGGACTTCTAATCAGATCAATTAAAACCTAATCAGAGGATATATTATTCAAGTGTGTCTTGATTCCGCTGCATTAAAAAAACGTTTCTAAGAAACTGCAATTGTTTAGAACAGATTGACTGTACTCTTATTATGTTTGTTATTGCTCTTTATACTGTTAAGCTGGGTATCATCTGCATACAGTGAAAGTTGATGCAATGCTTCTAATAATACTGCCTAAGGATTTATGGCTGTCTTCATTTATAGTGTTTTTTGTTTTCTTTCATTTCATTTCTTTCTTTCATGGGGTATTGCTTGATTGATATATACTTCCTCCAGATACATTTTACATCACCATTTGATCGCATTTATCAGACGTTTTGTTTTATTGTGTCTCCCTATGGCGCTGTTGCCAGGCAGGTTAGTGGAAAGGTCATAAATCAAAAGGACTTGACACTTTTCAAGGACTACCCGGGTTAGGGAAAGTTGGAGATTTTCCATGAGGTAATTCTTTTTTACAGATGAGATCATGGAGCGGTCATATAGATGCTAAGTCAGCATCATGTGTACACACCTGAAGGGACACATGCGAAGTGGGGCTAGATACATTTAATAGGTCAAGCAAAACCATCAATAAAGGTAAGGCCTCTCCAGTTTCAAATTCCCTCAAGTGTTATAAAAAGATTTTAAATAAAAACAAGTAAACATTTTCATGATGTGTAATTATTTATAGGAAACATTTGGGCCAAAATTGGAAGTGATTGGTGCTTAAAGTTGAAATAAAACACAGTTAGTATAAAGATCAGGCGATCTGACATAAAGAAAAAAAGGAGTGATTTCACCACCCTTTGAGTGATTAATAGCGGCTCCCAGAAGCCCCGAGAGCTTCTCGTCTCTGCCTGCTTCTATAACCTGCTGATCTGCTTAAGGCTGCAACCCCCTGGGGAGCTTCACTTTTTCCTCTTTAAACTACTTGTGCTCAATGAATTCTTCGTTAATTAAAACAACTGGCTCTATCTGTGTGGATTCTAATTGGAACTAAAACCCAGGGAAGACAGCTTATCGGCCTGAACAGGGAGGATTGTTCCCATCAAATTTTTTGACCCGACACCAACTTAAACTTTAAGAAACATAAAACTTCAGTGATAAGAACTTACATGTAGACATGTCCCATCTTGTCTTTGCTCTTGAACTGATCCTGATCCCCAGCCCTTCATCTTATCAGTTAGACATAGAGTTTACATCTAAAATAAACAAGGTTTTCAGACAACTTCAGCTTCACAAACTTGAAACTTAAACTCTGATCAAAGTCCACATGTGTCCGTTTCTCTTGTGAGCATCATCACTAGATTTGCTAATAAAAAACAGCACTATTTGAAGCACATTCCTCACCCTTTGAAAATAATGGCCTAAGCAAGTTTTTATGTTTTATAAGTTTTAAGTTTTATTTTTGTCTAAATCACCATATTCAGTTCAGTTTTTTGTCTCTTCTGAAAAACCTGGAAAAAAGACTTAGGCCATGATTTTAAGAGGGTGGCAGCATTTCACATGTCATGTACATTTTAAGTTTTTTGCATTCATTTTATATTGTAAAATTACATTTGAAAAATGTAGGGTTAGTGTCAGAGTTAGGGTGTGGTTCATGTTGTTGAATGACTCACAAAATGTAAAAATCGGAGGTGGCAAAAAGTACTGACATTATTTACTTAAGTAGAAGTACAAGTACTTGTGTTAAAAACGATTTTAGTAAAAGTTGAAGTACTGGTTGAACTTCTTTACTCAAGTAAAAGTAATAAAGTACCGGCTCTAAAATGTACTCAAAGTAAGAAAGTAAAAGTATCTCTTTGTCCTCTTTCTTACATCTTTCTTCATCTCTGCTCTTTCTTTTCTCTCCCTGGAAACACAGCAGCTGTTTTTTAAGCTAGCAGACGCATTGTGTGACAAACTGCAGACACTTTTCGTGCTTTACATTTTCTATCACTCATTTTCCTCACCGTTCCTCCGTGTAGCCTCTATGTAAAACGCAACTTTACACAGAGCTCTGAACGAGCGTTGCAGGGGCCCCTCCCGCTACAGTGTGTTCCATCCCTGTCTAATCAACGTCCGGGAAAAAACTTCGCTAACCGGAAATGCTAACTTTTCTCAGACGTGTTAAAACTAAAGTAACGAATCTGTTTTGAAAATGTAAGAAGTAGAAAGTACCGATACTTGTCTAAAAATGTAGGGAGTAAAAGTAAAAAGTAGTCCGAAAAATAAATACTCAAGTAAAAATCTACTTACAGTGTATTTGTTTTTGTACAGTACTTCGTTACTTCCCACCTCTGGTAAAAATGCACTGAAAAAAAAAAGATAATACATGCCTAAAAGTCGATAAAGTGTAGATGTGGAATAAGGTGCAAAGTGTGAATGTGATGTCACAAATTGCTCTCATTCCAAAGATTACCCAGGTGAAAACCCGTGGCAGACGTGTGAGAGTCACGAGCTAGTGTCCCTGTCACTTTGTCATCTTAGATTATTGTCAACCATTCCTGAAATATTCTGAATTCCATATTAATATTGCAACACGTCTGTAATATTGCCATGCATTAATTTATAGTTATTATTAAAGATAAAAGTTGTGGAGCATTGTTAGACAACGACTTTTATTTAGATCATATTGTGACCTTTTGATTTGTGCATAACCTTTTTTTTGACTTACCTCACTTTGGATTTAGGTGGCAAAGCAGTCGTTCCAGGTATCAAAGAAGACTGAGGAACACATTTTGATATACTTTGCTTTTATTTGTAACACAATATGACATAAAGCAGGTAAACTAAAGCTGAAATATAGCCACATATCACTGTTCATAATCAAAACAAGTGGATTATCCTCAGGCTTACAATGTTCAGTGTTTATTTAAATAGGATTAAGCAGCAAGTGGAAAGCCAGTGGAAACACCCACTATGGCAGGTGTATTTGGGAGAAAAAAAGACAGAAAAATAATTTGGCCTCAGCCACACCCCTCCAAATATTAGGCTGACATGCAACTTTTCCAGATCTTAGAGGACAGAGGTGCATATGAGAACTAGTCTCTAGAACTGGCCTCTTGCTAGCTACACAGTATAAAGTCCATGTACTAGGGAGCACCAACATGCAAATAGGACTTAAGAATCTGTTGCATTTACCACTAGTGGAAGGGCATCAAGGGTGCTGCTCCTTGCATGCTCTGTCCAGACATCTCATGTCTGAAGTGAATTTCCGGTGTGTGCTCCACGTGACAAAGGTCAACAGTGGAACATGATCCAACAAGATTATACAGCCACTGACCAAAAAAAAGAACCTAGCTTTGTCCTTTCACCATGAGTACTAGTTGGTGTGTCAGCTGTCTTATCGTGAACTGGCTCCACAGGTTCAACCATGCATGCCACTTATTTTTTGTAGTACTGTACTACTTATTGTCACTTCATCAGAGCAGCACTGGCTCCTCTGTTTCACTGATAACACAATCTACTCATCAGACGCAGTATAGTAAAAACATGCAGGAAGAAGCCTGGCACTTCACCAGAGATAAATGCAAGACTAAGCATGCTTGTTATGTAAGACGGAGATAACTGACATTGGGAAGCTATGCGGGTACTTCACACTAAATTTGCTATTTTGCAGTAGAGCTTTAATGCTGTACTGCGGGTACTTTGCAGGGGCCTATTTAACTAGGGTTGATAATGCTGACTTGTTGAGATTTAGTCGGGCTATTTACTATAAATTTAATTTTTTTTTTTTTTTTACAAGAAACTTTTCTGTCATAATCAGTATATTATGAAGCAGGGGATG
>VOQJ01025255.1:0-10951 GCA_015052665.1 Apistogramma diplotaenia | reverse complement strand
TTATAAAAAAAATTTAAATTGTATGCAATTTTTTTAAAAAAAAAAAAAACAGTCAAATTTTTTCCAGCAGCAAGAGGAATAAAAGGTTATTAATGTATAAGGTCCAATTAAAAAGCAAAAAAAGCAAGGGTGAAATATCCCACATATAAATCCTATAATTTACTCATAATTTTATCTTCCAACATAATTGTGAGTTAATTTAAACTTAAATGTAATTAAAGTATGCTGTATGAGGAAAATTATGAGCTTTTTTGATACACATTCCTGCTTTTGAAAGTTGTGGGTGGTTTTGGAAGCTGGCTCTTTGACACTTCCTTACATAACATTGCAAGTATCAGTTACTATGATCAGTAGCTGCAGAGTAAAAGCAGCCACCGCCACAAGAATGTCAGATAACGAAGTCATCACCCCTTTGCAAGACAAAATACCAACAGTAGCTCTGAGACAAAAACAAATTCCATGGAAGACACAAAAGGCCTCTGCTGCCACTTGTCTGGACAAATCGGAATGCCTTGTTTTAAAAACAAACCCATTACTTTAGATTTTTTTAAGTGTTTGATTCAGGAATGCTGAAGCATGAACAGTCATGTTTGATATCTGCTTATTCTGTGTGACCAAAATATCTCAGCTGTCAGATCTGAAGTTCCATGTGGCGAACAGCAACCTCTCTGTTGTAGGAAAAATGCCCTTTTCCGAACTTTTTTCTGTTAATGTTAGAGTTTATGTGTGGAGAACAGAAACTGTTATGCATTACAGACCACTTTGTCAGCATCTATCGTGGGTTGTTTTTGTAGTGTATTTGCACTGGGTTAAAGAGAGAAAAGAATGTATTTAGTAACTGCATTTATTAACGTCAAAGACAAAGCAGGAGCGCTGATTAATATTTTGGCCTGATGGATTAAATATGTCAAGAAAGTATTTCAGAGCTTTGCAAGATGAATTACAACTGCAGCATAGTGCAAACTTTAAAATAATCCAACAATCGAAAGAAACGTCAATCAGTTGTAGTACCGGGCCGCATTACTTACTGTTTCCTCATCTTAAGCACTAACATTTAACTCAAACAGTCAGATTACTTTTGTCTCCAGATGACAAAATCTGTGATGAGCTTTTGCTCCACTTGAGCCGCATTTTACCGTTAATGTAGTTCTGCTCCTCAGGTGTCATGACAGAGAGTAGATGTCCGCCACACAGCCGACAGTGCTGCTCAGCTGCCTCCCAGCTCTGCCGTTTGCTAAAATGACGATAACAAAACCCCTGAAATTTCTCCCAGCCTGGCTCACACATCTCCAGGTCTGAGGCAGAAGAGGAAGCGGCAGAAAGACGGAAAAATGTCAAGAAATTGATTGAGTCTGAATATTGAAGATTGTGCACGTGAGCTTTCATCACATAGCTGCTTCTGTTACCTGTCTGGCATTTGTCACCTCCATAACCAGGCAAACAAAAGCACCTGAGTGATTCACCGTCAACGCAAGTGCCTCCGTTCAAACAGGGATTCTCCAAGCAGGAGTCTGCAGGTGAAAGAAAAGCTGGTTATAACAGTTATTTTAGATACGTACCAGATCTGTGAAACTAATCATATATTAAAGCTTCAAACCTTTTCCTGCCCTGTTTAGTATCTCATTTTTAAATGAAAAAGACACACCAGCAGAGGGAGCTGTTGCCTCATATATGGATTCCTAAAACTGGTTGCCAACACATACTGTATATTCTAATTTCAATATTGCGAGCCTGTTAAGAGTAATTCTCCAAGTATTAATACAAAATGTGGAAACCAATCCGCCTGCTGGGCCAAGTCAGCTCAAAGTGCTAAATTGCAGCACACAGTAGATCTCCTGTTTAGGCAATTTCTGATTCACACCTTACTCATCCCAGAACATCCATAAAGCACCAGCTGCTCTTCTGTCAGCATCGTTAATGCAGCACTACTTTATGGAGTACCTGAAAAGTCTCCTTGTCCCCCAGAAGAAATTTTGGCAACAGGCAAGGAGGCAGCCATTGCAGTCTGTCCCTCCCCTTCAAAGTTCACAGGATATATGGTGGGAGCAATGATGGTCACATCACTGCTGTCTGTGATGAGTGCTGAACTGGAGGTCTCCTCCAATTCAGGCTGCCATGTGCATATTTTAAATGAAGGGTCATCCGTCCCAGTCTCCATCTCATGTTCTGTTGAGACATTTCACTATATGTTATTTTTAAACACAGGCAATACCCTGGAGTTTTTCTAAGTCATCTCCAGCTGCCAAACAGATGTGTCTGGCTTTCAACTCAACTCATCAAGTCAGAGATAATAAAAAGTTTGCAAAGTATTTAAAGGACTTTGAAGGAGACATTACGCGCAATCTACTTTACCATTGTTTTGTGCATAAGTAGGTATGAGACAGGTGTGTCGAGACAAGCAAAATATGCAAAAAAGACCTTATTTCTTTCATTTCTCTCCATAGGTCAGAAACCATAACAACCAATAAGCGTTCAAGGAACTGAAGATCCAGTGAATTACTTTTATTTGATGGAAAATGGAAAAGTCTAAGTGTGGCTAATGTTATCATTACCTTAACAGCGCAGAGATATGACAAATAAATCTAGAAGTACATTGCAGGTAATTGTGTTCCTCAAGTCATTACTTAGTAGTTCTCTGGGCATCCTGTCCTGCTGTTAAAGTGACATCACCTAGGAAGAATAAACCTGGGGTGTAATGATGTTTGTGGAAGAGCAACAGTCACCTTCACATGAATGGCAGCTCCTGAAGTTTCAGAACATAGTTATGATGTGTCAGTGATTTTAACGTTGTGGCTGATGACTGTACTCTGTTCTCACCTACATGGCGCATAATCCATATTAACCAGGCATCACTTATAAGTTATAAAGTTCAATTCAATTCAATTTTATTTATACAGCGCCAAATCACAACAAACAGTCGCCTCAAGGCGCTTTTTATTGTAAGGTAAAGACCCTACAATAATTACAGTTTTAACCCAACAATCAAAACGACCCACTACGAGCAAACACTTGGCGACAGTGGAAAGGAAAAACATCCTTTTAACAGGAAGAAATCTCCAGCAGAACCAGGCTCAGGGAGGGGCAGTCAAAGTTGTCTAGGACATGAATTTTAAAAAAAAGACTGTGCAGTGATTTCATGTAATGATCACTTAGAAAGAGTGTATAATGCACGTCTGTGTCGGGGGAGGCAGCCACAGCTCCCACTGGCAGCTCCACTGTGTTACTGACTGACTGGTTCTTGCTAAACCAGCAGCTCTACTGGTTTTAATGTTGCAAGCAGGGAAAACAAACAAAAACCCAGGATGGAACAAGATTGTCATGAATGATCTATATGGTATCTTGAGCTGAAACTTAAAATACACACACTAGAAACACATGGCAGCTACAAAGAAGTAAAATGTGACCCTTTTAAACTTTACCATTAATGCTGCTGGTGCTCATCTCTTGCTCCTTAGAAGCATCATCAGATTCCTCAGCAGCAGCAGCAGGAGGCTCGGTGCTATATTCCCAATCGGACCGAGACTCCTGTGGTGTGGCAGGAGAAAGCTCAGGTTCCCAATCAGGCGTGAGTGTTAAATGAGGGATCAGAGTGATTTTAATCTCCGAAGAAGGAGCGTCTGTGCCAGCATCACCATTAACTGCCACTGAACTGTTGTCCGCAGAGAGAGTTGGGTTTTCTAGCGATTCACCCGATGCTTCTCCGGTGTCTTTTTCGCTCCCCTCTGGTTGAATGTTTGTGATATTTTGGGTTGTGAAAACTACGGAGCTCTCTCCTAATCCCTCCAGTTCGAGTTTATCCTGAATGTCCTCCAAAGGCTCGGCCCCAGTTGAAGTGTTGCTTTCAGGTATGAAAGTTATTATCTCCGAACTGGCTTCGACTTCCACAGAAGGAGTCGATAAGGTTACAGAGATTGGAGATACCAGTAATAGAACAGGTTCAGTTTTCAGGACAGGAGCATCTACGCTGGAACTTGTATCATCTGTGAAAGTGACCTCTGGAGTTGAGATTTCAGGTGGGTGGATATGTCCGCTCTGCTCTGCCAGATCGTCTGTCGCCATCTCCCCTGAAGTGCTACTCGGTTCCTCATCGCTGTGGTCAGCTGGGGTGGAGGGCTCCGTTACGCCTGAGTGCTCTTGAGCAGGATCAAAACCTGCAAACAAAAGAAATATCTCTACTGAACCAATTTAGATCAAAAATTAAAAAAACGAATGCTAAATGAAAACATACCATATGTTAAGAGATCTAAAAGACAAGAGAGCACCAAATCACTGCTCATTTAGACACTTTGATGAATGTATGAAAGTAAGTCCCTTATTTAGTCCCGTGGGTTAAGTTTCATATTCAAATCTTACTTACTTGAATCAAGGTTTGGTTTAGGGACAACTTCGGTTACGGCAGAGGTGTCCAAATCGACTGTGACAGAATTATACTTTTCTTCATGTGGAGAATCATCAGGTGAACTGTTACTGACAGGTGACCACGGGGTAGTGGAGTGAACATCTACCTCAGTGGGGAATGAAGTTTTCACCACTGATATCTCGTCAAAAGTATCAGTGCTGGCTTCCTCCGGCTGTCCGGAGACATCGGAGGAGAGGGTCGCGTACACAAACTCAGTCACAGCAACATTTTCCGAGTGGACGTAAGATTTGTGGTCTTCTTGTAAAACAGGAATATCACTCTCCTGATGCAAGTCATCAGCTCCAGATGTGGCAAAGCTAACAAACACAGTGGACTGGACTGGACTTTGATGCTCTGTGGGCTCTCCTTGTTCTGGATTCATCACATCAGTTGTGGGTATAATTTTCAGAACAGTCACCACGTCTGCAGAAGAGGATGGAAGTACACTGGACTCTTCGTCATCTGGGTCTGGATCCTCTTCAGGCGCTGGCTGGTAGGACTCAGGGTGGTAGACTTTCTTTATCAGTTCCCCGGAATCACTGGTGGGAATGTGCTCTTGGTGATCAGATGGGGGAGTCACAGTCTGAGGAAGGTCTAATGTAAACTGCGACACTGTCACTGAGTGAGCATCTACAGCAACGTGCTTTATTGAATTTGTAGTCTGGACAGGTTGCACGTCCTCGGCTCCGTCTGACGTTGCTTCGTTCATGCTGACTTCCTCCTGAGCAGTCGTAGTAACAAAAACAATATCCTGGCCAATGTCCTCCGGCTCAGTGGCTAAATCCTGGGGAGAGTCTGTGTAAGGGCCATTATCACCTGGAGAAAAATCATAATTCCAGGATTTAATTTGATCTACTCCAAAAGCAAATAAACTTGGTTACGACTATAACGAAACTGTTTACTGTAATCTTAATCTTGGCAATGCATGTAAAACCCAAAATAGAATTTTGTGCAGTACAGCTCTATTTATTTTTCTGTCCATAATTCCTAAATTACAAGGCTTGCGTTCTTACTTCTGAAGCAGTAGACATCATGTCGAGAGTTCGTCTCGGGAAAGCCTGTCTGGTTGCTGTACCTATAGACGGTTCTGACCCCAGGTTCACCACCTCCACAGCGCTCTCTAGGAGTGACGATGGGGTACCGCACGCTCCCATCTGCCAGCCACCCCGGGCTGCAGTGATTGAGACCGTCATTCCAGGCTGCGTATAGCTGAGCAGTGGTGGCCAAGTCCGCACCATGACTGAGGCAGTAGGCCTTCGCCTCCCCGAAGGTGAAACGCTGGGGGGCGGAGCCATGAAACACCTCACCTTTGAAAGAGAGAAATGGTGATCTTTACCTTTTACGCTTGCTACAGTTTTACATGTCAGGCCTGATGAAGTAGGCAATTAATGACTTTCACAGCATTGGTGTATAAACTTGGAGTTTTGGTCCTTAAGGTTTATCAAAGCATGTTTTAAATTCAGCTGGGCATCAATATGTTTGTTATGTTGTGATAAAATAAACTGTTAAAACTTATTTTAACAGTTTTATTTCCATCATTGTGTGTGCATAGAGCAGGCATGTCAAACTCGTGGGCCGCATTCCACTTTCTCCTCAAGTTAGGAGAGTTGAGCGGAATGTCAAAAAAGTAACTTAAAGGGCCTATTTGTACCATATTTTTAACGCCAATTCTCGGCCGGAAGTAGGGGGCGTGGCCGGAAGCGGCCCGTGGGCTGCGAGTTTGACATGCCTGGCATAGGGGGTTTAGATGTAAGGTATAATACCAGTGGATTTTTTTTGGGGGGGGGTAGGGGGGGTACAGTATTTATAGGTCTGTGGACAACCATTTCATGATTTAAAACCACAAACATTTCTCCGCTGCTACTGTACAGGTTGAGCTCTTCTGGTCACAGCAAAGGGTTTTACAGTAGATACTTGCAATCATTTTTTTCATAAATTAATAGATGAGATTGTTGTGTTTATTATAGTTTACAATTTAATTTAACTTGTTTTTTGGTTAAAGCAAAAATTTTATTCTAATTTACCAAAGTTTGCAGAACAAATACATTGTAACTAATAATAGAAATCCCTGTTTTGTTTCTGTACTGCAATGTTCAAAGAGCTAAAAACAAACAGTTGGATTTATTATTAAACAATTTTATGCTGTGGCTTTATCATGTCACTGAATCATAACATATTACTGAATCTGCATAAAGCAACGATTGAAAGTGGTGACAAAATGTCATCAGAGTAGAAAAATAAGACACAGGTTGTGTGATAAAACACATTTTAAAAGTTTTTAACAGGTGTCTCACCATGAATGTTCTCCACATAGCAGTACACATCATACAGCTCATCAGGCTCTAATAGTCCATAGTTCCTCACTCCTGGCAGGCCATCCATGTCTCCAAAGCAGCCCTCTCTGGGCATCTGAATGGGATATCTGTGGATAGAAGTGCCAAACATCCACTGAAGAGCCTCTTCTTCTCTAATGGCAGCACTCTAAACACGGCACTTGTAGAAGTACATTTGTGAGTATGTCGTGAAGTGCTGAAATGTCTGGTTTGAGATCGGATGAGTGACTCTCAGGTGCTCGATGAGCTCTGTGTTATAATTTGGAGAGCATATCAAATGTTAACTGGCTGAGTGGAGCACTATCATCCACCGGAATGACTGACCTCTGCGCTAGATGATCTTTTTGCTGCACAGATGTACACCGAAGAAACCTTTATTCTATACACAAAACATACTGAAAGGCGTTAAGTGTATAAAGTAATATGTGCTGTTGTCTCCGGTCCTCACCTCACTGAGTGGTCTGAGAGCCAACCTGCATCACACTGCTCATATCCACTGTTGTAAGCAGCAAGGAGCTGCTCTGGGGTGGCGATGTCCGCCCCGATGTCCTCACAGGCCTCTTTAGCCTGCTCGAAGGTAAAGGCGTACCGACGGGATGCATCACGGTAGTGAAACACCACTCCTGGAAAAAAAAAAAAAAGTTTTGTGAATTCTGGACCCTGTGGAGCAACATTATAAAATAAAAATTGAAAAAAGCAACTTGTGCCATCCATAAACCTAATTAACTCTGACAGGATGTGCTTTTAAGTTAGTTTAATCTTTGGAGCCAATTTTAAGATCATATATGGTCTCATTCACCATCAGTTAACACATGTATGTCTTCTGTCATAAGTTATGTCTTCACATACATAAGCATTGCATTTAATTGGTTTCAGCTATGCTGCATGTTTATATCCTGTAAATGACACGAATAAAACACAACCCTGTATGTTATGTTCATGTGAAAATGCTTTCATCCTGGCGAGGACTGCACTTTGTCTTGGATTTATTAAACGGCGTATGAACCGATCTGTTCTTCTAACTATAATAAGTTGGTTTATCTCATTCCAATTCTCCAGCCTTGTTGTGATCACAGTGAGTGATTGTTGTAATTGTTTAATGCAAACGTAGTCAAAATAGCATTCAGAGCCTGATATACTGGCTCACAAATTGCTGTTGCCAGAATATCCATATGGTATTGCTTTGGAAGGGCACGGCCATTCATCACACATGCTGAAATTGTGCATACTATTGATACAGTAACAGGAGAGAAACATCTTTTTTTCTGTCCTTCAGAGGAGTGTTGACTTTATTCCTTTTTTGTCACGTTTACTGGAGCACTTTTCTTTGACTCAGTCAAGGTACATCTGACTCTCAGTACTCACTCACTCCTGCCCAGCCAAGGTCATCTCACTGTTTTACTACATCCTTCTGAAGAACAATGAAATGAAACCATTTTCAATTGCAAGGACATAATTATTCCGCAACCACTTCATGTAAGTGTAGAAAAATGACATGAAGTGATTAAAAAATGCAGATTGTGTGTTGCTTTCACCCTGTTTGAGTATAAATTGTGACACAGTTGCTTTTCAAGCATCCCACAGAAGCCCTCAGGTCACTGAAAGTACATCTCTTTGCATAAAATCAGACTCAACTGCAGGCCTGTAAAAAATAAACTCATCGTGCACACATTTCATGGCGTTTTTATGTCAACGGAGAGGTAAGCAGCTGAAGAGCCAGATATTTCCCCCGGGAGTTTGTAAAGATGAGAGACGGAATATTGGTTATAAAATTTTCAGGTAGCAAAAACACGACTCCATATAATTATTGATAGATATCACAAGCTTTAGAAGCCACTGCATGGACAGGTGTCCTTCGTATTCTGTTCATGACCATGAATTCACAACCAAGCTACGCATAACTTAATTTTAATAGTTAAATCCTAAGATTTATAGGCTGCATCATATTATGTTCACTGTATGTGTGTGATAAAAATATATATCTATATCTCACCTTTGACCTTGACTTGGACCACATCGTGGGCATCCTCCAGACCCTGCTGGACCTCACAGCGGTAAAAGCCAGTGTCGTTATGCCTCACACTCTCAAGGCGCAGGGTGAGGTCAGCGGGGGAGTGGGCATAATTGAGCAGTGAGGCCCGATTCTTGTAGGCCTCACTGACTCTCACTCTGTCACCACGGGCCACCAGGATCTCCGCGTCCTTGTCGTGATTCACGACACTCCATTTAATCCGGGGGACAGATAGCACAGCGTGGCGGCCGTTGGTGGAGGGGGACGGTGGCGGGTGGGTCAGAGACACCAGGCAGGATAAAGTTAGAGAGCCACCGAGCATCGCAAACACGGGCTGGGGGGTGGTGATGGTTACGTGGAGAAGCTTTGAATCATCTGAGAAGAGACAAGCTTTACAGTAACAAGTGACCTTTTGTAATCCTGTCTAATTTTCATGTTAAGAGTCAGATAAGAAGATCAAGACCACCCTCATGTCTGTGTGTTAAGCACAGAGATGGAGCCATAGCTTAGCATAAGGGAAGGATTTACAGCTGGCCTGGTTCTGTTCACTAAATAATATCTTATTTTTTATGTGTGTGTGCATGCATATAAAACTTATTTAAAGCTAATTTTGTGCCACATTTGGACTTCTCTGAGAACCAATTTAGACACTTTGGAGCATCTTTAATTCTCTTGTTCTTCTGTTGACACGAAAACAGGACTACACTTACGTATCTGTTAACCTTGATTTTCAGCAGGAATACTCAGATACCCTTGAGAATGGTCTCCACAGGGTGCATGTCAGCAAAAACAATGAATGACATGAAGTGATTAAAGAGCACCCCGCTGCCCTAAAATGTTAGAGGTCAGGCGTGATTTAATGAACTTGTGGATGTCAGTAGTGGATGGTTGTGGTGAAAGTGACGGAAATAGAGAGGGTGGGTGGATACCTGGCTCGTGAAGGGACGTGGAGGGCGACGGCAGGACAAAGAAACAGATGGCACACAGCAGCACATCCAGCCTGTGGGTAAAAGACAAGAAAGGAGACAGAGGGACATAATGCGTAAACTTGAACAACGCTTCTCTCAGCCACACCACTTCTTAATGCCCGAGGTTCCCCTTCAGCTATAGTGCAATTTAAATACCAAAAAGAATCACGTTTATGCATAAATGCTCTTATGCTGAGGGGAAGTGAAAAGCAGCAAACTTTGTTATCAGAGAAATAATTAAAAATCAACAATAAATTAGTGTACAGTCGCTTCCATGGCCCCAGGTGTATAAAATCAGACACCTCAGTGTGCAGACTGCTTCTACAAGCCCAGTTGTGAAATTTCCTCCCACTAACTAGTCCACAGTTACCTGTTAGTGGCATTATAGCAAAGTGAAAGGCATTGGGAACAACAGCGACTAAGCTGCAAAGTGGTAGGCCACAATTACAGCGCGGGGTCGGTGGATGCTGAGGCACATAGTGCGCAGAGGTCGTTAACTTCCTGCAGAATCAATTGCAGACTTCCAAACCTCACTTCGCCTTCAATTAGCGCAAGAACGGTGTGTAGGGAGCTTCATGGGTGGGTCTCCATGGCCAAGCAGCTGCATCCCACCCTTAAGTCACCAAGCCCAATGCAAAAGTGTTGAATGCGGTGGTATAAAGCACATTGCGATGGTATCTAGAGCAGTGGAGGCGTCTTCTCTGGAAAGATGAATCACGCTTCTCTATCTGGTAATCCGATGGATGAGTCTGGGTTTTGTGGTTGCCAGGAGAAGGGCACATGTCTGGCTGCATTGTGCCAAGCTTAAAGTTTGGTGGCGGGAGGATCATGGTGTGGGGTTGTTTTTCAGGAGTTGGGCTCAGCCCCTTAGTTCTAGTGAAAAGAACCCTTAATGCTTCAGCATACCAAGACATTTTGGACAATTTCATGCTCCCAACATTGTGGGAACAGTTTGGGGATGACCCCTTCCTGTTCCAACATGACTGCACACCAGTGCAAAAAGCAGGTCCATAAAGACGTGGACGAGCCAGTTTGGTGTGGAAAATATTGATTGGCCTGCACAGAGTCCTGACAGCTTTGGGAGGAATTAGAGTGGAGACTGTGAGCCAGGCCTTCTTGTCCAACACCAGTGTCTGACCTCACAAATGCACTTCTGGAAGAATGGTCAAAAATTCCCATAAACACAGTCTTAAACCTTATCGAAAAGCCTTCCCAGAAGAGGTGAAAATGTTATAGCTTC
>VOQJ01025240.1:0-10790 GCA_015052665.1 Apistogramma diplotaenia | reverse complement strand
TTATTTGCAAATGTTATATATTCCAACATACATGAAATTTTTAACACAGACATGTAAAAGTTAAAATTAATCAATTGTTTAAATTATCTTTGAATTAAATTCATGTTTTTTCAAGAACATTACCCTATCACGAAGATGATAGGTTAAATCAAATAATTAAATTAAGTTACATAAATTTCATTAAAAAAATAATAACCCTATTAACTTTAAAACGATTATAACATAATATTAAATTTACCATGTTTTTTTTTAAATCAGTCCAGTGTTGTCTGATCAGGTCACAGTCAGTTGAAAATGGTGGTTTGTGAAGAGGGAAATGGATTTTGAACTGTATTTGACCCAACCAATTGGGTAAAATGTTGAGCCAAGCAAAGCTGAAACAGTTTAGTGGAGTTCATTAAAAAAAAACATCAACCCAACTACTGGGTCACGACTTTTGAGCTAATATTGGGTCAAAGTAACCCAACATATGACCCAGCATCCCTGACCCAGGAGTTGGGTTATGAAAATAACCCAGCATTTTTTACTGTGTAGGAACCACAGGAAGTGGCAGACTATGTAAAGTTTCAGAGTGGGGTCATTAAGGAGAAAAGTGCGTAAAAACCGCCAACACTGGTGACTGCAGGGCTCTGAACCTCCTCTCACATCAGCACATAAACTATGTGATACACGAAATGTGTTTGCGTGGCCAAGCAGCTCCTGCGGGTGTAATGGGTTTTGTCTATATGTCTATATGCATGTTGTTCACAGGCTGTAAGTCAGCATCAAATACAGAGACAATTAAAAAAAAAACAACTGAACTTGGACACTTGCAGACCAGGATGAGCACGAAGTAAGAAAGTTAAGGTCTTAACCCTTTCATGTGTGGTGGTCCTGCAGTGGACAGCTGTTCAAAAGCTGCTCTCTTATCTATGCATGTGTTGTTATAGCTGCATATCAGGCAACACAGTGGATGCTTGTGCATCATCCAAAACACTTCCATTTATTGGCATTTTACCCCCATTGAAACACGGTGGTGTCCAGGTCACCGCCTGAGATCAGGTTTGGCCCTGGCAACCCCAAAGCAAAAGATGCCATAATTTGTCTTTTACATGTTAATCCAGCATGTAAAAGACATGACACGTGACTAACAATTACTGCAGAAAATACTCACAAATACAAAAACAAACCTTTTTAAAAGCAAAAATTAGATTCTGGGCCTGTTTCATCATCTCTGTGATGTTTTGTCTGAGCTCATGTGATGTTGTCTTGTTTATTCGTGGACTTCTTGGTATCATGTGCTTTAGCTCGGGTTTTTTCATTCTGTCCCAGTCCATAAATAATTGATTAATCTGGTTTTGACCTTTGGCTGAGTCCCCTCATCAGACACACCTCATAATTACTAGTCTGTTTAGGCTGGAGTGTTTGCCTTAAAAAGATTCAGCTACCTCCGTCAGTGCCTTCAATCAGCTGCTCCTAAATAAAACCTCTCAGGAGCAGGAGCAGCGCCAACTCAGTCTATATTGATCAGGTGCTAAAAACGAGCACACTTGTTTTAGCACCTGTTACACTACATATACTGCCTGCTTATTTGGGCATGTTATTTATACCTATCAATGCATGGCATTGCTTTCAAAAATAGAATAGAGTTCCTTGTATTAGAAATGCACAGATGTGCTTAAAATGTCCATATAAATAAAATTACTGTAAGCCACAGGAACACACATTCTTGCAGTTCCCAACTAATCAGTGGTGGTTTTGAGGCTATTTAGATTCTATTCTGCAAGTTTTGCATAATTTGTACATGTTGCTGTCAGTAATTATCTTTGTCTTGTGTTTAAGTAACTGCTGCTGATCAAACTGCTAGTCCAAGACAATTTAGCAAATGAGATTTTTAATCTCAAGAGTCTCACTTTCTTGATCAAATTAAGGTTAAATATAAATACAAATAACGATTTGAGTTACTCCTAAACTGGGTATATACTATTATATCCCCCCCCCAATCTTACTTTATTTGGATACATATGAGTGTGTTTTTCTCACAGGGAGATCCTCCTTAGAACGAATCACCCTGTCACGTTGTGTTTAGGTTGATGATTAAAAGGGCGGAGGCCAGAGACACAGCTTCTGAGAAGCATGGTAGCACAAACAGTGATCAGACTGGAGCCAACGTGACCTGCGCTGATAAAACCTGAATCGAGTATTTCTGTTCTATTTCATCTTGCCCAGATCATACAAACGTGTGATTAAATCACAACACGGCGAATGGAAGAGAGTTCGTACAACCATGGAAGCGTTTGCATGCCTCAAAGCAAAAAGTGGAAAATGTTAAAGCTCGTAGTTTGTGCCGAACACCTTACAGAGCTTATGATTGTCACTGAGGTCTCAGATAAGCCATGTTTGGTGTAACACAGTAACCCCTGACTTGTGGGATGTCCAGGTGGCCTGAAGGTCTCTGTTAACCTTGGCTTAACTCCATCAAAGGTCCTGCCACCCTTTGAACACAGTAAATACATTTACTACTACATTTACTGCATCCTTTATTTCTCCACATGTTTGACGTTTTCTGTGTAATAATAAAGGATCTTTTTTTATTCCCCTGTATGCCCATCAAGCCTAAAATTATTCAGTTTATGCCCCTGACCTCTTCATTTGTTAACATAAGCTAGTTATAACAGACCTGTTGGAGGATTAATGGTTTACCAAAGGTCAAAGGGGATTCTGGTGATTCTCTTTAATCTTTGGCACATTACTTGGACACTGTTGAATAAGGAAGCTTATTCTGACCTCAGAGTTGATGCTTCCATCATCTGTACCATATTGGGATAGGGAGCTGCTAATCTGCTGAGAGCAGGCAGACGAGAATCCTAAGAAATTCCACGTTGCTCCACAGAGGCTTAAAATAAGAAAAAAATCTGAAGTATTTATCAGATAAGGTTATTTATTGATGTGTTTTTCTCTCAACCATATAAAAATGCTCTTGAATTTGCTTTTTTTTTCCATTTGTGTTTTTATTTGGCTGTGACTGTTAAAAACTAATAATCAGTAAATGATAAAGGGAAACCCAGCATAACAGTTATTTAAAAGGGTTTATAATTAAAGCAAAAAAGATGTTTAACACAATTTAACTTCATGCAGGGCTTTTTAAAAGGCCAGAGTTTCTCTGTTTTCTGAGACTTGATCAGTTGACTTGCGGAGGTGCAGGGGGGGATTATCAGCCTACTACAGTCATGTGGTGACTGCGAGGTTGTATTTTTGTCCCTGTGATTTAGACGGCTGCACCCTTTGTGGTCAAAAAAAGCCTTCCTCTGATTGCTTAACTGGATTATCAAGCAGGCAACAACAGCAATAATGAACTGGCTAAGCCTGAATGATGCACAGAGGGTGGCAGGTATAAAATGGGAGCTGAGCTGTAGACGGCACTCTCAACTTACCCAGACAACCTCTGCCACGGTCCCGGACAACTAAGAAAAGGTAAGAAGCATTCGTATTCACAGATGAATGGGTGAAAGGATGGATGAATGTATAGTGGTGAAACTAATAATTAGATAAGCAGTTATGAAAATGGATTTCTGTTGAAGCTATGTGCTTTAAATATGCAGAAACAGAAACCTAATGAGTTATGTTACACTGTGGGGTTCTTGAATTGATTGATAGGAAATTGAACTTAACTTACAGGTTCTCTCTGAGTCCATAGCTACAGTAGATGAATGTATAAGAGAAAAAAAATGCCATGCACACCTTGAGTTAATGCTTGTGTGTGAGGGCCAGTTATAAAAAGATATAAAAAAAAATAAGGCAGCCAATAATGTAATTTAATCCCTATAAAAGAATAAAGCATAAGCATTAAATATTAACTATAGTGCTTTCTGATTTGAGGCATAGTTCAGTATTTTTGAAGAGGGTTCACACAGTGATACATGCTGGCATTCACAGCAATTAGCCAATCAGAAGCAAGGCAGGCAGCTGCGCTGTACCTCTCCATGGTGCTGAAATAAGAAACTGCAGCCCACAGCAGCTTTGGACTGAATTTTAAAAAAAAACTTTATTCTTTTGAATTTGTTTGCATTTGTTCACAAGAGAAATATTTGCATATGGAACTTCTTAAGCTTAACACGGGTAAATGAAGGAGTTCACTCTTGTAGTGCACAAAACCTAAAAAGCTAGCAAAGGTTTCAAGAAGTGACTGTCAGTGCAGGCCTCCATTCTTCTTTGAGGTGAGAAAGCTGGTGTCAACAGAAAGAAAACAACAACTTTATAAAGACAAATGTGATAATTAAAAATAAATATTAGCAAACAACTGTAGATAATGTTGGAAGGTAAAATGAAATGGAGAGCATATTGATTTGAATACACTTAATTAAATGCTTGTAGCTCTCTTAACCCTTCAGAACTCCATTAAAGGAGCTGTAGAGCGCTCGCGTCAACGCCTAGACTCTCTTAAGCCTTGGACTGCCACCAAAGATAATGAATGGGTTTTATCTGTGCAGCTTTCTTTGAATAGTCCAAAGACTTTTGCCCTTTTAGGAGAAACAAATTGTGACATAACTGTGTGCAATGTAAATCTTTGGTTGCTTATTGTGAGGTCACGGAGGTTAGTTAGTGGATAGAGAAACACAGCTTTGGTGGATGAATCCCAACACCAGTGGCGTAATCTTATTGCAGAGGATTAACCCTCTGTACCTTCAAAAGAAAACATCACTCCAGCTGCCAGAGAGCTGACAGCAATGTCAAATATGGATCTGTGACTTCCTGGTAACCCTTTGATAATCATGTTTTCTCTTTCTTCCAACAGAACACCTCCAAAAAATCTTCTAGAGATGGCAAAGTAAGTGTTAATGCTACTGAACCGAAATAGTGGTCAGGAACTCCTGGTTTTAATCAAACTCCATAAAAAAACACCAAATATAACAAATTTACTGAAGATCAAAATTCAAACCTAGTTTTAACGTATTTATTCATGTTTGTTAAAGGCTTAGTCTCTTGATTTGCTCTTTCAATTGTGGTAGCATAGTAACACAACTGTGAGCTTTATTTGATGACACTGGCAATCAGTTGTCTGGGGAACCCTCTTACACTATTTGTAGTTTCCTCACCTGAGCCAGCCTCTCAAGCCGGGCTTGGTGAGGTAATGCTGCTCCACACTTAGCTATTACTAACTGGATAATGAGGAACAAGGGATTACTGGCCCTTCTGTTGTTTGCCAAGAAACCGAATTTACCCACAGGATCCAAATTTAATCTGTTTTTTTTATCTTGTTAAGCCTGACAGTAACTCCATCAGTGGATGTGCTTTTCTTTTAAAAACACACATTTATTTTGCCCCTGGTGGTCAGGATAGGGGGTTGATTTTGTAACTGTAATATAAACAAAATGTGAAATTTAATGGCTGAGTTTTCATGTGACAGTGGGATTAAAGTGGCATTCCTCTGTGATGCTTTGTTTCACAGGGTTTTCAAGAAGACCAGTGGACATGGAGGGGTATGTTTTCTTCTTGCGTCTTAAACCTTCAAAAAATGAAAATGGCTTCAAACTTAAAAGGTTCTGAAACGCTCTGTTTTCCTTTCTTCTTCTCACAGCTCACCCTCTACCTGGGGAAGAGAGACTACGTGGACGATGTGAAGAAAGTGGATAAAGTTGGTACGTGCGTGCATGTGACCGTGCGTGCAGCTCCACGGCCATTATGATGAGAATAATTTGTAATGCTGCTTCATTTTCAGACGGCGTTGTAAAACTGGACACAACTGAGTTTGGAGACAGAAAAGGTAATGTCACACGAAGCCCCACTTTAAATAGAGTTCCTATGAATATAAAACGTCGCTGATCATTGTGAAATAACTGATGCAATAACGCGTCTCTGCAGTGTTTGTGCAGCTGGCATGTGCCTTCCGTTACGGCAGCGAAGACCTGGATGTGATGGGCCTGTGCTTCAGGAAGGACATCTGGTTACAACAAGTGCAAATTTACCCTAATGGCGAGAAGCCTGCCTTGAGCGCCATGCATGAAACTCTGCTGAAGAAGTCCGGGGACAACTCGTATCCTTTCTCTTTTGAGGTGTGTGATTGATGTCTGTAAATTAAACGTGACCAGTTTATTACATTCCACTTTAATTTCAAATTAGGAATAAGTCTTGTGTTTTGTTGTAACTCTTCCTGGTTGTCTCCATAGATTCCCAACAATCTTCCCTGCTCAGTCTCTCTGCAGCCTGGACCTGATGACAAAGGAAAGGTAAGGCATCCCTTTAACTCAGTGTACACAGACAAGCATGACACTTGGTTGAATACCAGCTGCTTACAATTTCACTTTACCTTGCAGGCCTGTGGCGTTGACTTTGAGGTCAAAACTTACCTCGCCAAGGAAAAGAACAACCCTGATGAAAAGGTTGAAAAGAAGTAAGTTTACTTGCATTCTCGCCTTATTAACCCGCCTCTCTTTATTTCATTTTTCTTCACCTCATCTCTTCTTCCTTCTCGCCCCTTCTGCCTGACAGGGACACCGCCCGTCTTATTATTCGTAAAATCCAATACGCCCCATCTCAGGTGGGCGTCGGGCCCAAAGCTGATATCTGCAAAAGCTTCATGATGTCGGACAAGCCTGTTCATCTAGAAGCTTCGATGGCCAAAGATGTACAGCAGCAACACTTGACATCTCTAATTTTCAGACTCACCTGTTGAAATGTTTACTGTGCAGTGAACCAATTAGAATTTGTCCCCTGTTTTGCCACAGCTCTACTTCCATGGTGAACCCATCCCAATCAATATCAAAATCAAAAACGAGAGCAACAAAACAGTGAAGAAAATCAAAATCACCGGTGAGTACCTCTGTTCACAGAAATGCAGTTCAAACAGAGCCCGTAACTCTTATAAAGAACGTAACACATTTAATTCCTCTCTGTCACAGTGGACCAAACCACAGACATTGTGCTCTACTCGGCAGACAAATACACCAAATGTGTTCTTAACCAAGAGTTCACGTACGTGGGCAGAAAACTGGAAACACAGCACATGTCACAGAAACAAAGTCCAGCATAAAATTCGATAGTTATGCTTATTAGCTTCTTTTCACCTTCTGCAGTGAGACAGTGGAGCCTAACGGCACCTACGAGAACAGTCTGTCCATCACACCTCTGCTGGCTGAAAACAAGGAGAAAAGGGGATTAGCGCTGGATGGGCGACTGAAGGACGAGGACACTAACTTGGCCTCCACCACTATGTGAGTGGGCGGCGGTGAAGAGTTCGGAAAAAACGGCTCTTCCCCTTTGCCTTTGTTTCACGTTTCCAGCAGCTTTTCTTACACGCCATTCAGTGTCTGCAGTGTCTTGCGGTAGTACACTCGGCTAAATTAAACCCTCTAATCCTTCAAATCCCTGTATTTTGTCCTCCGTAGGCTGCGGCAGGGGATAGAAAAAGAAGTGCTGGGTATCCTGGTTTCCTACAAGATCAAAATTAACCTCATGGTGGCCGGAGGAGGGTGAGTTTTTGTTTGTTTGTTTGTTTGTTTTTTACAGAATGAACTGACTAAAGCGAACTTATAATTTCCTTCCTTTCTCTGTGTAGCCTTCTGGGTGGCCTCACCTCCAGGTGAGTAGTGTGTGTTCCCATAATACCACAGTCCATATGGAAGTGTGTTCATTCTGCATTCATTCTGATTGGTTGCTTCAATTTTCTCTGCAGTGATGTCACAGCGGAGCTCCCACTGAGCCTCATGCACCCCAAACCCCAAGGTATTTTTTACCTGTTCAGTATATCAGAGTTCCCGATGCTCCTCACAAGTTGTACACACAGCTGTAAAATGATGTCACTCTCACATCTTGTTATTTTCCTCCCTTCATGCTGATCTGTTTAACCAAATGAAGAAGAATAAGGCGAATCCATTGATGTAAGTTCTGTTTAATATTCTTTATTATTTAATGTTTAGAAATTTCATCCATAAGACTTGAAGCTGGCAAATAAAACCACAATTAAAAAAAACTAATAATAATAAAAAATCTGTTACTCTGTATAAAATGTAACATATTAAAAATAGTACACAAACATATCATATGTTAAAACATTTGAAACATGAATATGAAATCAGCAGCATGTTTAAAAGTGTTGGAAGAACCATTATTGACTGGACCTGAACTTTTGAGAACGGATATTTTATTAAAAAATATATATCAAATTTACTTGTACTATTTCCAGTTAAATATGGTGCTTCTATTAATTAACAATTATTGCATTCTTCTTTTATTTACATTACACAAAATCCCAGCTTAAAGAAAATTGACTGTATATGTGCTCTGTTTTTTTATCTCTTAATTTTATCTGGTTAGCAAAATGAGCCGTTATATTAATTTATCTATTTGTGTTCATTTCTTACAGTGTCTTGAATGAAAAGTCCCCCATAGTTAAGGTGAACAAAGTCTACTGTAACCTGCTCTCTGTAGGGTTTATGGTTTTTAAGTAATTAGATGCCTGAGAGGATAAGTGCTTTGCTTTACCCCAAATCCACAACACTTCAGAAGTAAATGTATAGTTTACTGCCTCCAGTACACCAAGTTGATGTTTTGGATGATGAAACACATTTCGCATTATTTTGTGCTATTTAACTCACAGTTTTTGTGACTTGTAAGTTCTCCATCTGTTTCCTTCTCTAGAGAGGATGTTACCCTGGCCACTGAAGAGAAACCCACAGGAACACGACTGGTGCCCTGACACCATAACAAAGCAACTGAAGGCATCAACTTTTCAAACCACCGACATGCATACAAATGTAACATCAGTCCTCTTGCAGATTTTGTAGTTATGTTGTTGAATTAATGTAATTTAGCTGTAGAGAGAATGCTTGGATTGCACATTAGTATCCAACATTTAGACACCCAAGACTCCTATAGGAGCATATTCTGATTATCTTCTGCCTATTTGCCACATGTGACTGGAAGGCAATAAAAACAATCAGTGAAATCCATAAATGTTGATGTGCTTCTGACTATTTGTGATGCATTTGTTCATTATTTTGAATGATGTGTTTTCTCATGTGAAATGTACAGAATTGTGGTTTAGACTGGACTCATTAAACATCACAAAATACAATAAAATCACTGTATAATGTTAATAATGTTTTCTTTCTTTCTTCAGTCAGTGATTTTGTTGTTGTTGTTCACTGTCCACTGGTAGCTTTTTCTTCTATATTTATTTATTTGATTCCTTTCATAAGAGTAGATATTAGCAGTCACTTTACTTTTGTTTGTTTGGGAGAATTCTAGACATGCAAGATAACATTATATGGGAAATGAAGGACTGGATTCTTAACAGAAGCTCTCAAATGCATCCTTTCAAGACTGTGTTAAACAACAACTCTCTCATATAAATTTATTAAATAGTAATTAAAAACAAGTCCACTGAGACCACTCACTGCCATTTGGTTTCCCTTAATTGAGAAGAGTAGCTAAAACTCTTTGCACTATTTGTTCACTTTTAGTTATCACCACACGGTGGCGGTATTGCTACCACATAAGTGGGGGAAAGCTGTCCGCTAGAGGCAGGCAGCTCTGCACAAATAGTTGTCGAACGAAGAAGAAGCGTAGCGTCACCTTACGGGTCTGACGTTATCGCGTACAACGTGTAGCACTGAAGAAACATGGCATTGAATGGAGGTTTGTGAACTTGTTATTTTAAAGAAACAAAGCTGGCTTTGACATTTCTGTTTTTACTTGTATTTTATTTTTTTTAAAGAAATTGGTTTTTTGAAGATAGTCCTGTGTGTTGTTTTATTTTTGTTTACTTTGTCGCTGCCAGCATAAACGTGTTGTTAGCCAGACGGTAGCCCGGCTGGTTTGCTAGCTAGCTTGTCAGAATTTCCTAGCAGAATAGTTCGGCTCTGATATTCACACTTTAAAAACAACGCAACAATGGCAGAGGGACTTTGCAATGATCCCGCCGAAAAGGCAAACTAAAGCAGAGGTAGATAACATGTATGCACAGGTTGCAGCATGGCTTAGGATCTCTTATAACGCCAAAGCGTTGAAAAGCAGAGAGTAGAGGAGGCTCCGAAATTTGACAATCAAATTATGTCTTACCGCTGTTACTGACCTGCAGATGAAGAAGACTTTGAGTGGGAGCCTCCAACAGAAGCAGAAATGAAGGTGATCCAGGCTCGCAGGGAGCGACAAGACAAAATCAGCAAGCTGATGGGAGACTACCTGCTGAAAGGGTACAAGATGCTGGGAGAGTGCTGCGAAGTGTGTGGGGTGAGTGAAGCAGGACACCATGCTGCGTTTGTCAGGGTTAGCCAAAGGGGTAGGCGACATACCCCTAAAATCATATCACGACATTTCAATGAAATATGTAGCAAATTAATATGATGGTAGTCCACACTTTGCAGCTATAACGGCAACTCGGGCTGCAACTATCAATTATTCCACCGACTAATCGGTTAAGAAATGACAAGGAGCTGGCTAAACAGCAACAGCAGGTTGCTTTAGACAGGAGTGTCCTAAAAATCCCTCTGATAAACAGCCTGATTATATTCTCACATCTATGAGAGTTAAGTCACACAGCCTGACATCATTAGATCCAGCTTCACCGACGCCTGCTAACTACAGCTAAAACAGAAGCACTTACCAACAGAAAGTTAAGGATATCCTCAACAGCTCACATCAGTATTAGTGTTCCACTGACTCATCGACACGTATCGGACTCCCTTCACAAATCTTTACAGCGTCCACCAGAGTAAATGGAAGTGGACGCTTCTCACTTCGCATATTGACAGCTGAGATAAGGTGACCTGATAGCCCACGCTCGCTACAGATGAACACTGGCCAGAGCGTTT
>VOQJ01025239.1:0-10945 GCA_015052665.1 Apistogramma diplotaenia | reverse complement strand
TTTAGCAGACCTCAGAGACTCTGTTTGTGGCGTGTGAGCAGAAAAGTCTTCTTCTGCATTACTCTCCCATACAGCTTCTCCTGGTGCAAAGTGCCTTGAATAGTTGAAAGATGCACAGTGACACCACCTGCAGCAACATGATGTTGTAGGTCTTTGGAGCTGCTCTCTGGGTTGACTGTGACTGTTCTCACCATCCTTCTCCTCTGCCTATCTGAGATGTTTCTTGGCTGCCACTCCGGGCCTTAACTAGCACTGTGCCTGTGGTATTCATCTCCTCACTATGTTCCTCACAGTGGAAACTGACAGCTGAAATCTCTGAGAGCTTTTGTACCCTTCCCCAGAACCATGATGATGAACAGTCTTTGTTTTCAGCTCATTTGAGAGTTGTTTTGAGGCTCCCATGTTGCCATGCTTCAGAGAAGATGAAGGAGGAGGAACACTTGGCCACCTTAACCCTTTCTCATAATTGGATTCACCTGTATATGTAGGTCAAAGGTCAATGAGCTTACACAACAAATTCTGTGTTCCAATAATTAGTGCTAAAGGTATTCAAATCAATAAAACAACAGGAGAGCCAAACTTATGCACCTGCCTAATTTAGTTTAAATAATTATTGCACACTTTCTGTAAATCCTATAAACTTCGCATTTGTCAAAGAATGGGTCGCTCTCAGGAGCTCAGTGAATTCCAACATGGTGCCGTGACAGGATCATACCTGTGGAACAAGGGCAGTCGTGAAATTATGGTGTGGGGTTGTTTTTCAGGAGTTGGGCTCAGCTTCTTAGTTCCAGTGAAAGAAACTCTTAACGCTTCAGCATACCAAGACACTTTGGACAATCTGATGCTTCCAGCTCTGTGGAAACAGTGTGGGAATGGTCCCTTCCTGTTCCAATATGGCTGCACACCAGAGCACAAAGCATGGATGAGTGAGTTTGGTGTGGAAGAACTTGACTGACCTCAATCTGATAGAACACCTTTGGGGTTAATTAGAGTGGAAACTGTGAGCCAGGCCTTCTCATCCAACATCAGTGCCATCTTCAGAAATGCACTTCTGGAAGAAGGTTCAAAAATTCCCACAAACACTCCTAAACCTTGTGGAAAACCTCCCAGAAAAGCTGAAGCTGTTATAGCTGCAAAGGGTGGACCGACATCATATTAAACCTTATGAATGAATAATGGGATGTCACTCAAGTTTATATGCATATCAAAGCAGATGAGCGAATACTTTTAGCATTACAGTGTGTTTTTCTCTCCTTTCTTCCATTTCTGCATTTCCTGACAGATATCTAACCCATGCTACCCTCTTTCTTGAGCCTCTCTACTACTTTTGCTTGCTCTGTGCCTGGGCATGTCTGGCCCTTAGTTACTTGCTTATCTATTTTGTCTTGTCAAACTCATCATCCAAATTGCTTTAATGCCAAAGACATATGGCACAAGGCAAGAATTCACCCTGGTGGACTCCATTCAACAGACCTTGTTCATATTTGTGTGATTCCTGCTCTCGTCATGCCTCTCATTTTATTTTATTTCTTTCATTTTTCTTTCATTTCCATGGTCCTCGATCTCCTGGCTTCTTACCCCTTACCACTTTACCTTGTCTCTTCTGATTTACTTCACTTTGTCACACAAATGACCTTTTGTTGTATCTCTGACTTTCTGTCTCATCCTTTTGGCATTCCTGTTTCCTTTACTTACTTTTTCATTTCCTCTCCCTATGGTTGTTGACTGTGTCTCAAGTGTATTGCTTGATAGCTTTCATTCTTTTTCTATGGTTACAACAAGATTATCTAGCTTATCTCTGGGCCACAGTCTTGCCATTATGGGGCTGAGGGGGTTCAAACCTCCAGTCTTGTGAAGCTTAGCCTCCCTCTCCTTTGTTTGCTTTCACCTGCCTTTCTTTTATTTCAGTTTTATGAAGTTAGTTTTCATTTTGAAGTTTGCTTTTGACAGGAATATCCATAAATATAAATCTCATAAAAAAATAATCTACTGTTAACATTTACAAAATGTCTTTAAAAGGATTCAACCTGACAGTGACTTCGGTGAGGACTGTGCCAGTGGGTGTTCACTGTATTGGTAAAAAAGGAGGAAATAAAATGAAGAAATGTCAAAGCAATCAATCACAGCATCTTCAAATTGTCAGAAAAAAGCTTCAGTAGGTTTGGGTACTGGGATGTTGACTGTGTAGCCCTTAGGTCTTATAGACGACGAAGGGAGGCTCCCATGGGTCAGGGCGTATTCCACAGATGCTTGATTGGATGCTGTAAAGTTTGAAGGTTTGTTCAATGAATTGCAAAGGTAAAAAACCACCTAACTCAAGGGATGAAGTGATGTAGATGTGTGTAGACATAACAGACAATTTAGCAGAGAACCCCTTTTAACTTCTAGATTTAGATACTTTCTTACTAGCAGTTTGTCACATAATTTTTTCCATTTCTTTAGTTGAATCTATGAAAGATGCTGAAGATTAAAGACACAGTTTGACAGGCATAACACATTTTTTTGCACCAACAAAGTGATTCCCAAAGACCTATTAGCCAAAAACCTGGCATATCTGTGAGAGGGTGCAGTGTGTCCTTAAATTAAAAAAAAGTCCATTACAGGAAATAAACATCTGAAAGTCACATCCATAAGAAAAAATTATCCAGCAAAGACATAACACAGGACCTGAAAGATTAATCTGGCCTCAGGGATGCAGAAAAATCTGGAAAGTGTCTGGCAGTGGCAGCAAATGCAGCAAAAACATACCTGAATAGATAAAAACACAGTGGAACACAATCAGGCATGGACTGGCCTCCTCAGAGCTCAAACCTCAGCATGAGTGAAGCAGTGTGGGGTAATTTCGACAGAGAACAGAAGACAGCCAACAAAGAGCTTCCAATGTTCTTTAGACCTCAAGGCGAACTACTCCTGAAAAATAAATTCGAAGTAAGCTTGCTTAATAGGGGTTTATTGGTAGCTACAGTATATTAAAGAATAGAGATGGTCATACCAGATGTTTACTTTGAAGTGTTTGAGAGTTATACAAACTCAATTTTTGTCTTTCTTTCTTTCTTTCTTTCTTTCTTTCTTTCTTTCTTTCTTTCTTTCTTTCTTTCTTTCTTTCTTTCTTTCTTTCTTTCTTTCTTTCTTTCTTTCTTTCTCATGCCAGTGTGTAGTAAACATCTCTGTGTGTTGACAATTCAGAGAATTCTGTGGCTTTGATTTCAAGCTTCAGTCTTCCTCTCTCAGTCATCATAATGTCTATTCTTGTCTCTCATGTACTCTTTCTTCCTCACCTTTCTCCTCCCACCTAATTCCTCATTTCATCTTTCTTCCTGCTGTCTCTCATTTCTACACTACCGTCATTTTTCTCACTCTTTCCTACCCTTTTCACCCTCCTCATTTTCTCCACACCCTTATTTTTTCCTCATCCTATAACTCTCTCTGACTGGTTGGTAATTCATTCATCCAGCCAGGCGTTAATTCACATCAGCATAATATTTCACCAAGTGCTCTCTCTTTCTCGCTCTCTTTTTTAATCTTTTTTGCATCCCTATCTCATTTCAGATAATGCATTAACTCCTATCTAAGCTGCTAATCGCTAAACCCTTCCTCCCCTTTTCTCATATCTTTGCTGTCATATTTTTATGGTAAATATTCAGGTGGTCAATTCTATTCCAGAGTAGCAAGATTATATTGCTAGCACCCCACTTTTATGCCCATATGGCACACAAGTGCAGTAACCATGTTTTAAACATGTTACCCACTTCTCAAAATGTAAAGTTGAGTTGATGCAGAAGTTCCATGGTTAAGTATCACTGTTTTGCAATTGTTCTCTTGAAGACATGGGAACTGATAGTTCTTTTCTCTCCAAAATCACAAAATCCTTCCATGATATCATCCATCAATATCATGCTGTGTGCATGATGTCAGATGGAAGCATTACAAAAGACTGAGCAGCAGCAGTTTACACCCAGGATGGTGCCACTTTTCTTCTCAACACAAACTACAGTGCTGATTGCTTTCATAATGCTGAGTGCTGCCCATGATGGTTTTAAATTATATTGCATAAATACCCATGTGTTTAATAAACAAGGAGGTGCACTGCTGTGCACCAGAAACATTTCGAATATGACAAAAGATTCAGTATTGATTGAAGTATTGGATGAATCACAAAACACTCAAGAAAAATATTTTAAATGTCAGATAAATTAGATATAACAAACTTAATATGAATATGTTCATAAGCAACTATCTAAAACCTTGCCCTGTTGTAAAACTGGGACTATATTGAAAATCTTCTGTTTTATAGCCCACGTCTGTTTTCATTTGCTACATTTCTGTAAGTCTCTGTTGCATAGCTTGCTAAACTCAAATCAAGTCTCAATTCTCAACTCTTAACATAGCGTATAAAAGATTCCTCAAAGCTGGGAATATGATACTACTACATCAGTTAGACATGTGATCGCTGGTCCATAGTTTCTACAGCATTTACTTGACTGGCTAACACATTACTCAACTCCTGTGCATTGCAGCTATGCATTGACTTTATGTTTGGGAAATTGCAAGGATAATTTAGCTTATTAATTATCAACAACAATCAAAAGACATGTAAATACATGCAGTGCTTCAACATAACAAGCTCTCATTAATGAAAAACTCACTGATTGTGACTGATTTTGATAAAGACAAAGATAAAAATTTGTTGTTGCATCATGTAATAAAGACACTCCAAAAAACTAAAATAAACAAACAAACCAACAAACACTTTCTGTCTGAGTAAAATAACAGTAACAATGCAGAAATCACAGCGTGTGAGTGAGTGAGCGTGTCACAGTTGAGGTGGTTCGGGCATCTTACAAGGATGCCCCCTGGGCGCCTCTTGGGTGAGGTGTTCTGGGTATGTCCCACCGGGACACCGGTATGCCCCGGGGCAGACCCAGGACACGCTGGAGAGATTATATCTCTCGGCTGGCCTGGGAACGCCTTGGAGTCCCTCTGGATGAGCTTGTGGAGGTAGCTGGGGAGAGGGAGGTCTGGGCTTCTCTGCTTAGGCTGCTGCCCCCGCGACCCGGCCCTGCGGATAAGCGGTGGAAAATGGATGGATGGATGGATGGATGGATGGTAATTAGCCAACACAGTAAACATCAGCCCTTCAAACTGTACATTATTATCAAGCTAGTGATTGTATTTGATTATTGATTTATTAAAGGAAGGCTCAATGAATCCACAAGCAGATGTCAGTCTAGTAAGTGGAACACGTTATCAACAATTTGCTGATGTACAGGTGCTGGATACATTTCAGCGGTGGGCAGTGGTGTGGGGTGAGGCTGAAAAAAAATCAAAAGCATTGAAAAAAAATCGGAAGAGTTTTGTGTTGGTAGTAAAAAGTTGATTTTATGCTTCGCTGAGCTTTTGTCACTGTCGGTAATTTAATGCAACCTTTTGAAATACCACTTATGATACAAAAAAAAGCTGCTAACTTGATAAACCAAAGTGCCATGATTTAAAAGTCATATTTCTATTGGCTGGTTAATAACACAACACAAGTGCTGCCAGTAATACAAATATTTATAATTGCAGCAGCATGTCACCTGTTGACTCATGAAACATAAAGGAAGGGGCGGTTGTGGCTCAGGAGGCAGAGCAGGTCACCATTGACCATTGGATGTGCTGGAATCTGTGGGGTGGGCAGCTGCAGAACACCATGGATCAGAAGCAGGAGTGGATTTGGGTGCCCTGAGATCACGGCTCTTTAAGGGCGAAACAGAAGTAGGATTGCCTCATGGGTCTACTGAAGCTGGTGGCTTAGGGACACCCCTCCATTAGGGTGTCATGTCTCTGCTGATGCAGCGGTGGCTCCAGCCATCATATTTCAAGGGTCAATGCTGGCACCTGGCTCCAGGATGTCCATTAGATGCATCAAAGACGACTGTGGCTCTTTTGAGGTCCCCCAGATGAGCTGGACAAGGTGGCTTGGGAGAGGGAGGTCTGTGGTTCTTTTCTTGGGCTGCTGCCCCGTGACCCGGCTCAGGATAAGCAGAAGAAAATGGATGGCTGTGTGGATGGATGGATGGATGGATGGACTGTCCAGTTGACTTGTCTAATTACTGTTGAACCTACTAAAAGACCTAACTGTGCTTGGTGCTGTGCTAAGAGCAGCTACACAGTCTCAAAGCCTTCCAAATATAGACATAAAACCATAAAGCAACTTTTATGTACAGTCTGTAGGGTTTTATGTTGAGTATGTTCTATGATGTGAGTCTGGATTCTGATTTTCAAAGGTCAGAAGAAAATGTTAGCTGGAGATTTCTTATGCTTGTACATTGATCTCGTCTTCATGTGTGGGGGTGGTGGTGGGAATAGTTCCTGCAGCTCCAGTACTCCATCCAGGCGTATGAACAAGAACTCACTGATCTCATCAGTTTTTTTAACTTAACAAAATGCCGAATCTTGTAGAATTAAATGTCACATCTCACAGTATCATCACCACATATGAGCTATAGATATGATATACTTTGTTATGATAATGAATAAAATCTTAGCAGTGTCTTCTGATTATATTTTGCACAATATCCTGCATATATTTTTCCTATAGACCACCCATGAGGCTAGGAAAGTAGATGGACAGATCATAACATTCTACAAAATCATGACTCTTTTCACCACAATTGGAAGAATGCACAGTTGGTTACTGGTGGGCCATGAGCTGCTCAAGCACAGAAAGAGGTGGTCTGAACTGATGAAAGGCTCCTTGAAAGTAACAAATTTAAAAATGAGAGTGCTATTTCCTTACACTCCCTGCTCTCAGTGCCTCATCTCATTTTATCTTATACCTGGCCACCTCTTTTGGTCCTGTCTGTTATGTATGTGCTTTTTTTCTTCTTCTTTCCTTTTCTCATTCCTCTCTTGCTTGCTGTTGGAGTGTTTCACCCTTTCTTCCCATAAATTTCCCTCTCCTCCTCCAGGGTCAGTGCCATCTATCTAACAAGCAGCAGACTTTACATGTCATGGATGCCCCTCATAGAGAGAAAGTGGTTGTACATGGGCAGACAAGACACCTAGTCAGACTTCCCCATGGCATGATGGTGGCTAGGGATGATGGATTTGCGTGTTATATGGCTGTTTGGGTAGTGTGTTTGAAAACTCATGTAGACATTCTTGCAGACCTTTAGGCGAGAATTCCGCATCTGAAAATGACAAACACGACTTATCACCTTAGCAGAATCATTAAAAAGAGCTGGAGGCTTTGGCATGTGTGAGGCAGAAACACACAGTGGATAATGGAGATGGCAGTTACATGTGTTTATAGATCCACCAGGACAGACATATGTGTGCATATATTTACATAATTAAATGATTCAACCAGAGGCCAGTTTTTTAAAAAGCAAATGCATCACAGCAAGAGCAAGAGGAATGTATTTTATCTTAACAGGGCTCCATGTCTTCAGCTTCCACTTTTAGAACACATTTAACCCACCAATTTAACATCTGGCAAGCAGATTTTGTAACTACTCAATCTGTTGAGTGAGGTTTAAGGGGGGAACATGATCAAAACAGGTGGCACACGACGGAAAAAGCTTTAAGTGTAAATAAAATATCCTGGGATGCGTCTCTGTTTGCTAAATTCTTCTGCATATGGTTGTCTTGCTCAGTGAGTGGGGGTAGATCCTGCTAAAGGCCCGACAAGCTGTAATGGTGAGGCTGTGCTTGAGTTATCTGGCTTTCTTAAAGCCAGCCGTTATGATCCAAAGCTGATCTCATACATGTGGTTGTTGAGCAGTTATGGAAATGCTTGGTTTATAAATATCAGTGCTTTTCATTAAATCACCACAAAAAATTGTGTGCCAGGAGCTTCACGACTTGGTTTTCCATGGCCAGGCAGCTTCTTTAGGTGTCCATACAGTGTATTACATTGGTACAAACTCTACCTAAAAGCTATCTCAGCTAAAGTTGATGGTTTGATTGGTAAGCCAGGTTGCTGATTAAATTTTTGTTTATGACTGTGTGCTCATGGAATCCCTCACTTTATAAAGTTTGGATCATTTAGAAATAAAAACCAGTTTGTTTCTATTTGAAATGACATTAAATGGATTAAAAAAGCCTAAATGACTAATCACTAATATTCATCTGTACACACCCATCTTCAGCAACCACCTTGTCTGTGTTGGTGCTTTACTTCATGTGCTGTGTTAATTGGATGAAGGCTATCATTTTCTCAGGCTAACTGACCCTTCAAAGTTGTTTTAAATATGTTAGTCTGGCTGTTTGAATGTTTACATTTATATTCATAGCATAGTTTTAAATGATCTGTATTATAGTCTGAACTCAGAGCAATAGTGTATTATAGTTAATAATCCTTCTTTTGTACTCAGGCACTGTGATGCAGGCTTCAGAAAGGATTAAAATGTTTTGTGCTCATTTGTATCTCTGGCACTGCCTTAGCCAGGACATGATTTTCCTTCACCAACAGATCTTTTACTATTCTCAGCACTACGTGCACACTCTATTCTGATAAGTTAGAAAATATCTTTGCTATAGAACTTAAATTCTCATGTAATCAGATGAGACCGTCTGTGTTTTATTCATATCTGTATGCTGATATAATGAGCAGACTGTATTTTTGCAAAATACTAACCTCTTCATGGAGTCAGCTTTATCTGAAATAACTTTACACTGTATATAATTAACAGAACCTCTGTAACTTTGGCCTAATTTGGTACAATTCAGTCGGCCTGGCCGTTAAGCTTCAGGCTATTTTTGAAAGTGCTGCTTGATAAAACGTTAACAAATTTAACAGCTGCAAAACTGTAACACTGCAGTATGTGAATTAGCACAGAGCCAGAGTGAGATGAACTGATATCTGCATGAATGTATGCAGACTCTATCATCCAGGGAGCTTTCCATTTCTGTTTGTAGTCTGACTAACAGTGGCCAATCAAACCTGAGTGGAATTTGGCTGGGTGCAAGTAAACAGACAGTGTTTAGAGCATGAGAGGAACCCATTGGCCGAAATGCAATCTGGAAGCTGTCTGCTATAGCAGGCATGTCAAACCCGCGGGCCGCTTCCGGACACGCCCCTACTTCCGGACACGCCCCTACTTCCGGCCAAGAATTGGCGTTAAAAATATGGTACAAATAGGCCCTTTAAGTTACCTTTTTGACATTCCACTTTCTCCTCCAGTTAAGAGGGTTGAGCAGAATGTCAAAAAAGTAACTTAAAGGGCCTATTTGTACCATATTTTTAATGCCAATTCTTGGGGCGTGGCCGGAAGCAGCCCGTGGGCAGCGAGTTTTACATGCCTGTGCTATAGTCTGATCAACTTTTCATCTACACTTAAAGTCAGATTGCAAACTGCTCTGTAAGCCCAGAAGTAGCCTAACCAGTCAGATACTGCACATTGAAATCTTCAGCACATAGAAGGTGACCCGTAGCTGTTTAAATAGATTGCCATACTGCACACGGAATTACTGTATGCAGACTTAACAAATGTGGAAATACAAAGAATACAAAGAATATGTCAAGTTGCGTCACAGTTGTTGATTTGGAAAATGTGACCTTCTAAACAGCTAGTGGGAGTTTGCATTAACCACAGTAAAATGGCTGTTAAAAGGCTGTCAACCCCTGAATTAGTTCACCAGTTCATATTTATTTGAAAAGTTATTGGTAGTCTTTGGCATTGTTTTAGCAGCAACTGCAGAACTTAAAGGGAGTAAATGCAGAAACTAAGGAACCATTATGAATTAGCATGGCAGAAAAAACAGAAACAGGGGAATCAAATACAGCCAGTGTCAAACTCAGTAATCATCATCTCCAAAAATGATCTGGTAATACACTGGAAGCAGCTTGTTGGTACATCACAAGAAAACGTCAGCTGCAACCCACAACCTGTCAGTTTGTTTTGTTTTGCAGGGATCTCGAACCCTGCTGTTTTGTCAGTAACCTCAGCGGGATGAACTGATCTGTACTGGAAACCGAAGCACACAAATATAAATATGATTTCAAATACTGAATACCTGACTTTGTGAAGGGAAAAGAATGGTGATTGGTTTGTCATTTGCTTGATTTGGACAAGACAGACATAGAAATTGGTTGATGACTGCCTAGGAACAATAAGTATTCCTTCACTCTTTGGCAATTGGTTGCTAAAGTTTGATGGCTGTCTATGGGTGAAAGTGCTTCCAAAGAGGGACACGGTGCAGCGCCAAAAACCTCCTTGAAATTGCTTTGGTCAATAGCCATTTACCGCTGTTGCCCCGTAGTTTTGTATGGAAAACTTTCTGTAAACACTGTTCAACTGATCACTAAAACCTCAGTGACACTGACACAAAACTAGCTTATGCCTATAGCAGCATAACTGAGTTCAGCAGTTCAGGGTCACCTGATCCAGCCCTAACATAAGTTTTATCACAAAGGAAAGTTTTAAGCCTAATCTTAAAAATAGAGAGGGTGTCTGTCTCCCGAATCCAACCTGGGAGCTGGTTCCATAGATGAGGGACCAGAAAGCTCTTATGTATCCTAGGAACCACAAATAAACCAGCAGTCAGAGCGAAGTGCTCTACTGGGGTAATATGGTACTATGAGGTCTTTCAGATAAGATGGGGCCTGATTATTCAAGACCTTGTATGTGAGGAGAAGAATTTTAAATTCTATTCTAGATTTAACAGGGAGCCAATGAAGAGAAGCCAATGTGGGAGAAATATGCTCTCTCTTTCTAGTCCCTGTCAGCACTCTAGCTGCACTTTGGATTAGTTGAAGTCTTTTCAGGGAGCTGTTAGGGCAGCCTGATAATAATGAATTACAATAATCCAGCCTAGAAGTAATAAATGCATGAATTAGCTTTTCAGCGTCACTCTGAGACAGGATGTTTCTAATTTTATAAATATTGCGCAAATGCAAGAAAGCAGTCCTACATGTTTGTTTAATATGTGCATTGAAGGACATATTCTGGTCAAAAATGAC
>VOQJ01025237.1:23343-35281 GCA_015052665.1 Apistogramma diplotaenia | reverse complement strand
TGTCTGTCTCCTGAATACAAACTGGGAGCTGGTTCCACAGAAGAGGGGCCTGAAAGCTGAAGGCTCTGCCTCCCATTCTACTCTTAAGTATCCTAGCAACCACAAGTAAGCCAGCAGTCTGAGAGTGGAGGGCTCTATTGGGGTGATACAGTACTATGAGGTCATTAAGATGAGATGGGGGCTGATTATTCAAGACCTTGTATGTGAAGAGAAGATTTTTAAATTTTATTCTGGGTTCACAGGGGGCCAGTGAAGATAAATATGCTCTCCTTTTCTAGTCCCTGTCAGTTCTGTCACTGCTCTGGATCAGCTAAGGGCTTTTCAGGGACTTTTTAGGACAGGTTGGTGTAATGAATTACAATAGTCCAGCCTAGAAGTAATAAATGCATGAACTCGTTTTTCAGCCTCACTCAGAGACAGGATATTTCTAATTTTAGAAATATTGCGCAAATGCAAGACAGCAGTCCTACATGTTTGTTTAATATGTCTATTGAAGGGCATATCCTGGTCAAAAATAACTCCAAGATTCCTCACAATGTTACTGGATGCCAAGGAAATGCCATTCAGAGTAAGGATCTGGTTAGACACAATGTTTCTAAGATTTTGAGGGTTGAGTACAATAACCTCCGTTTCATCTGAATTTAGAAGCAAGAAATTAGAGGTCATCCTTTATATCTTTAAGACAATCCTGCAGTTTAACTAATTGCTGTGTGTCATTTAGTTTAACAAACAGATAAAGCTGTGTATCATCCGCATAACGATGTCTTCTACCAATACTGCCTAAGCGAAGCATGTATAATGTAAATAGAATTGGTCCTTGCACAGAACCTTGTGGAACTCCATCATTAACCCTGGTGGGTGATGAAAACTCTTCATGTACATGAACATGTTGGAGTCTATTAGATAGATAGGATTCAAACTACTGCAAAACAGTACCGTTAATACCTATGTCATGTTCTTATCGCTGTAATAAAATGATCAACAGTATAGAACGCTGCACTGAGGTTTAGCAAGACTAGGACTCTCAGAGGCCATAATAAGATCATTTGTAACCTTCACTTATGCTGTTTCTGAACTGAGATGAATTCTGAATCCTGACTGAAATTCTTTAAATACACATTCCTCTTCAGATGATCAGTTAGCTGTTTTACAACTGCTCTTTTAAGAATTTGTGAGATAAAAGGAAGGTTTGAGATTGGCCTATAAGACAGTTAATTGACTTAGCTAAGACCTACAGTAGCCATCACTTGACTTAACTAAGTGATGGCTACTGTAGGTCTTAACTGGTCTAAGCTGGATCAAGTGATGGCTTTTAAAGTAATATTTTAATTACTGCCACTTTAGAGGCCTGTCATATAGAGCTCATTAATAGAGATAAATTGATCCTATTTAAGATCATAATAATGGTAGGACTTCTTCTAGTAGTCTTGTGGGGTATAATAAACACGCTGATGGCTTGGAGGAAGTAACTATTGAGTTTAACTTAGAAAGAGTATAAATTAATAACAGTAATACTGACAAAAGCTGTAAGTCATGATATGTCTGTGAGATTAAAGTTAAAGGAAGAAACCCCGAAGTTCCAAATGAGCACAGAATGGGAAACAAAGGTGATTTTCCATTGATTTGTAACATTGTTGTTGGTGCAAGATGGGTTGGTCTGAATATTTAGAAAACTGCTGATCTACTGGGATTTTCCCGCTTAAAATCTCTAGGGTTTACAGCGAATGGTCCGAAAATGAAAATATCCACTGAGCAGTCTGTGTGAAAACTGTCGATGCCAGACATCAGAGGAGAGTGGTCAGACTGCTTTGAGCTGATCAGAAGGCAACAGTAACTCAAATAACTACACTTACAACCAAGATATCCAGAAGAGCATCTCTGAACACACGTTGAACCTTGAAGCAGATAGACTACAGCGGCAGAGAGCCACACTCGCTACCCCTCCTGCCAACTAGGTTGACATAGGTTCACCCAAAACTGAACAACAGAAGATTGGAAAAATGTTGTCTGGTCTGATGAGTCTTGATTACTGCTCAGACATTCTGATTGTAGGATCAGAAGTTGGCATAAACATCATTAAGTAGAATGGGAGAAATCTGCAGCAATTGCATGTTATTATCGAGTCAATATGGACTGTTTCCAGCAACTTGATGAATCGATGCCATGAAGAATTCAGGCAGGTTCTACAGGCAAAATGGAGTCCAACCTGGTACTAGCAAGGATTACCTAATAAAGTGACTGTGAGTGTATGTAACACATTTAATGGGACTCAATTCTGTAGTGGTCAGGACACTATATTACTAAGAACTGAAAAGAAAAGAAATGGGCCAAAAATGGCTGCCTTTACAGCCAACACCAACAAGAATGCAATGAAGAATTAATCAGGAGACTTACTGAAAAGATAACCAGGCAACGAAATGTGAAATTATCATTTCTAGTTACTAGCATTCTTGTGTGACACAGTAATAATTCCATACAGCTATTACTGGGGTGCAGGCCTTTGGAGTTATTCTGTAAAACGTGCAGAAAGTTAGAGTTTTAATGTTCCCCATGGTACTTCACACAGTAAAAGGGAAACAAAGATCTTCTTTGAATCTTCATAGCAAGTAAAAGCAGCACTGAATTTCTGAGGCTACCTTTTGCAACAAGCCTGTCTTTGATGAGAACACTGACACTTGCTCTGAGCCTCTTTGTGTGTGTGCCTGCATGAGACTGAGACAAAACTGTATGTCCTTGTGTTCGACCATGTGCCAAAGCTGAGCAAGCAGTAAGCACTTTTCATTGAGAGGCAATTGTTGGTAATTAAGCAAAAGCGAATACAAAAGGCCGACTCAATAGAACTGAGGTGAGGCCACAATGCAGGAACAACTCTTTGACACTGAGTACTTTCTCTACCCCCAGCCCAGTAATACTGAGACAACCAGCTCTAATCGCCCCACTATAGAATGTGAATGAAGAGAACACACACTGACATGGTAATCTCCTTTAGAGCAGCTAAAATGGCTACCCACAGAATCTCAGGTTTGCATGGTAATGAGCAAGGTTTCCTCTGTAGCAGACTACAAGATCCTCACCACTGCACTTTCACTGAAAACATGCATATAGCTACTGTACTATGCAAATACTGCAAATGTGCAAATACTCATTTACATGTAGGCTATCCTCAAAGGTTTTTTTGTTTAAAATTATACACAACATAATGAAATAGAGGATATTATTAAGATGAAGAACCAAATTTTAACATTTTAAATTTGTAAATTTTGAAAAATGCTGCCAATTTTATTAAATTTCATTCATACCAATCCATGTTCTATGTACAGAACACACAGAAAACATGTTTGGCTTTCTGCTGCGAGAAATAAATAAATGTGAAAACTACCCAAATACAGACAAACCCTGTCCATCTATTATTTTTCTAAAACTGTGCAGAAAGCTACTTAGAATTGTCCAACAACACAAATAGTTTTATATGACTGATGCCAATTTTGTTTTGCAGAACGTACCGTGTAACACGGCTGGCTGGTGCTGTGGCCCTCCGAGTTGCAAGTGGTGGTGTTGATGTTAGCCTCAGCTACCAGGATGACCTGAGTGTGGCTGTCATTGTCGTCGCAGGAAGCCTGTGTGCTCCTCTCTGAGATCGGTGTTAAGCCACCACACAGTTCCAGCTGAAAATACAGTATTCAAAAGTTGAAATTTAGGACTCTGAAAAAATAAGCTATGTTGCTTTGAAAGTAAATTTGCACCGAAGCAAAAAGGCTGAAGGGGACGACGACTATAAATTAGACACCCTGTACTCCACTCCCATTCTCTCCATCTGTAGAGTGGTCCAGCATTGTGTTTATCTCTCAGCTGCATTAAAAATTCAGAAGGCCTGTAACTAGATTCTCTGTTCCTTGTTACTAAGCCACAGTCCACAACAAAAAAAAAAGAAGAAACACAGTACTTAACAGAACGCACACATGTGAGTAATTATCTTGCATATCTCTGCAATTATGATATGTTTTATGGAATACCATACTGATAAAGATTTAATGAAGTCATAACAGAATAAAATAAAAGGCTCATTGACTACAAAGTACAGTGTGAATGTACAATGTATGATAATGAATATGATTCAGAATACAAGCACCTAGCCGTGCAGTCTGCCTGGGTCATTGTAAAGAGCTCATTGAATTTGAGCATGGTGCTGTAATAGGATGCCGCTGTTGCAACAAGTTTGTGCTATTTGTTCTTTCCTAGATATTACACAATCAAGTGTAAGTGGTTTTATTACAAAGTGGAAGCCTTTAGGAACCACAGCAATGCAGCCAGATTGTGGCTGACCATTTAAAGTTGCAAGAACTGAGGCTCTTCGCGCGTAAAAGTCACCAACGTTCAGCTGACTGAATAACTGCAGGGTTCCAAACCTCCTCTGGCATTAACGTCAACACAATAACTGCCTGCTGGAAGCTTTATGGCACGGGTTTCCATGGTGGAGCAGCCTAGCTTACGTCTGTTTAAGCTAGGCTATGTCTTTTAGCTAAATGCTAACAATAGCTTCAGTCACTTGTGTAGGTTACATGGTAGGTAAAATTGTTTGGTAAAATGTCTATGTAGCTACTGTAAACCATTTTGATAAAGCACCTTGTCTTGTCTAACACTAGAAAGACTATCGGTATTTGTAGGCTTAGATGTACAGTAGCTGGCATTGTAATAAACCATTTATCCATTACGCTTTTTCTTTTTATTCTATCAAATAATACAGTGTGAAAGTGGACCCTTTGCAATGCTATTAAATAATTCCATGCCTCTCATTCCCTAATCATCAACTAGATGATGGTTGAATAAACTTGGAAGAAAAAAAAAAGAACTCGATATATTACTTTTATTTTTCTATATTCTGTCTAGTATCCTGAGCATGGATATATGAAGTCTTGCACAAATCTGAAGCACTCCTACAAACAGACTCAAATATATTCAAATGGATTCATTCAGCATGCGGCCGTAGGTTTCACTTTCCAGGTTTAAATGTTATTATTATTTTTATGCTTACTATGACAGGCCAATTAGAATGAATTAGATCTTATAAGGCAGGATTAAACTGAGAAGGTTTTGTGTTTGCAGGTAGTATTTAACCTTGTTCCTGAGTTTAGCTTTAAACTGAAATCATAACCTTTGTCAAAATTGTCGCACTTTTCTTTTATAGTTTATAGTGTGAGGGCCTTTACACTGTGGTCTTTTCAACCTCTATGTTTTTAAATATACTTAAGATTAAATACTCTATATTTCATGAATCATTTACCAGTTCAGCAATAAGCCACATGGGCTGAACTTGATTTTTGTATACTCTACAGTAATAAAAATCATAAATCCTCGTGATTTATCTGCACATACCGGCAGGGGTTTGGCAACACCGATGCGGACAGGACCATAACCTGTGGACTTCAGGACATGCACAGCATAATCCAGGCTGGAGCCTTCAAGGTCAGTTTCATTGACAAACATGAGCCGGTCCCCAGGAAGCAGGCGACCATCTTGATCTGCTACACCCCCGGGTACCAAGGACCGGATTACCAGGACTGTTTTGGAGGCATCTTCTGGATCCTAGAGTTAAACATATCCATCACATTATGAGTTATGGAGGGAAAGATTTGCTTAAATACGCATGCCAAATTAAAGTTAGCAAAAATGAGAATGAGAAAATGAGGCATGAACGCACGTAAACAAAGCAATACAAAGGATTAATTATCACTTGAAAAGCAAGTTCATTGGTTAGTTTCACAGAAGGGAAACCAGCTACAGTTGTTTTTTCTTTATGGCTTGAAAGCTTTTGAAATCATTGATTTTTGGTGTGTGAAAAAGTTTCATTATCTTAAATTTTAATCAAAAAGCTGGCAGTGCACTTCAATGCCTCTGTGATTTAGAGTACAAAAAACACAGAATACTAGAATTTTCCCTACAGAATACAGAAGTCAACTTCTCCATTTTCTCTGTACTCGCTAAGAAACCCGAACACTGATATTCTTAGAGTGCAGCCTATTACAGTCGGTTCTATTTGTAGAAAAGCCCAGAGGCATGTCTCTGACCTGGTAGTCCAAGATACTGAAGCCCAGTCCCGACTCGCCTTTCTCCAGCTCGATCACCTGAGCCTCTCTCTCCCACATGGCCAAAGGAGGTGACATGGGGGGCACGCCACGCTTGGTGATGTCCTCAGCTGTAGGACAGGGAATGACACAGCCCTGGTCCAACTGGAACAAACGGAGAGAAAAGAGAGGACACGGAAGGTAGAAGGATTTATAACAGCAGAGCATGTCAGTGGTATTTCATAGTGTCATTTTTTTAGGCTATTTTTAAGGTAAAGGATTTCAATATAAACTCCCAGTTTACTCCCTCTTCAGTGTCTCACTTCCTTTGTACCTTATCATTGAACCCGGCCAGAAGCTCTTTCAGGGTGAGGCAGGCATCATCATCATCTTCTTCCTCATCACTGTCGGGAACTGAAGGAGGTATAATGCGAGCGCACACAAGGCATACATGCACTGGAATCTCCTTCAGAATATTGACCACCTCCTTGTGTGTCTCTCCGATAAGAGGAATTCCATTCACCTGCAAGGAAGATACATAAAAATTACACATTATTTCTAAAATCCATGTTCCTGCAGTCGGTGATTGGTTGAGTCATGCTTGCAGCTTTTAAAAACTGTGCTGTGGACCCAAGGTTAAAGATGCTGCGCGTGAAAATGTTGTCCCATAAAGCACAGGCTGCAAATCATCTTGTGTATATCTCTAAGTCTGTCTCTTTGTGTATGTTGGACGAGCGCACTTGGCTAAAATTTCAGTTTTGTGGATGAAGGAGGAATTACTGGCCCCAGTACATCAAGTCGCAGCAGAAACAATTAAAGCTGGAAGCGATAACCGAGCAGGGTGAAGCTCATTTAAAAACAGAGATGAACAATGGCTTTGGCAACACTTAAGCCATCTGAAGGGGATCAAAGGGTTGAGCTGCGTCACAGATGTCGCTTTGTCCCCACAAAGACATAAAAGATGATCTGCAGTGTGTCTATAAAGCGAGTTAAGCAGCTAAAATATGTCAAATTTTAAAATGAGTGATACATGTGAGTGGGCTTGTCCACTGAGAAGTGTTAATGTGGTTAGGTTCATATTTTGACTATAGTTGCTGGATTCATTTTATAAGATCACCTCTGTTATGTTTTGTTTTTTTGAGTTTTTTTTGCCTTTTCCCCAATTTGTTCCAGACTGCAGCTTTCACCAACTTTAAGTCTAACCCCGAACTCTGAGTTAATTAACCCTGATGGGAAACTCAAAAGTTTCAGTTCCAGAGCAGCTGATCAATCAACTCTGAGTATGTTCATCTGAATTTATGTAGGTGTACGGGTAATGAAAAAATAAAGCTCGTCGGTAAAGGTCTCAAGCCGTGATTTACCCTGGCAGCTTGCAAACAAAGACCAGTGAATGCCATTTGAGACCGTGACATTTATCTTAAGGAAAAGTGGAGAAAGGAGTCAATAAGTTAGATTTATTACATTTTAGTCATTTAGAATTTTCCTCACTTTTCCTTAATGGATTACAACACTGAAATCCTGCTTTAATGCTACTGTCTATTACACTGGTTACATTTTTAAAAAATGTATCTAATAAGCTGCAACCTGATGAGGACAGAATGCAGGTGGCAGCAGCTGACAGTGAAAAACACTGTGGCCCTGTCATACCAATGCCAATCACTCTGTTGCCAGGCTACACTCGCTGCTGATTGGACAGGAACCTGCCAGTCCAACCCACCGAATCAGCGGATCCACCTCTTTGTTGCGGCCTTTGACATAGATGTGGGCTGCAATTTAATGTGAGTGGTCGGCCTTCTGTGCCTCTTGATTTAGTTTATGTATGCTACAAGCAGAAACGAGGTAGATACACTGTAAGGGTGTATGCTGATACAAGGTAGAGTTAATTGTGTTCAAGATACTTATTACTGCCTGGGGCTGAGCCAGGTTTAGATACATAGTCACACACATACCACTCACACTACACACACACACACACACACAGAGATTAGTTGTCCTTTTGTTTAGCGACATTAGAGACAAAGGTGCTGCTGACCTGTATTTTGTTTTGGGCAGGGAGTTGATTACGATTACTTTCTATTTTCTTTTGTTGATCTAGAAACACCTACAGGCCACGTTGTTCCTGCAGTTTGTTTCCAAGTAATTTTTTTATTCTTATAAATTCTAGTTGAGCAATAAATATCCCGAACGATACTCACATCTGGCTGTATGTTGGTTTCCTCCAACCCAGCTGAGCTGGGACATACCGCCACAGTGGGAGGTGGTGGTGCACCAGACAATATAACATTTAAAAGTTTCCCTAATATCTTGCCTAAAGCATTAATATAAAGAAAGTACAGTAAGCTAATTTCTGGGAACACTTTTAAAAGTGACACATTTCACTGCACCCATGCTCCCCACCGTGACCTTAATAATAAATATGAAGTACAAGAAGGGGATTTTTGACAACATTGAAAAATACTGAACATAAAAGTAAAACCTGTCATTGGTATATTAGATTGCATTGGATTTCACAGGTCCACCAACACTGTCATAATGTGTAGAGATCTATACAGTGACCAGCCTGGGACTTGTAGTGTTCTTGGCCCTGACAGGTGATCAGTTGGTCAGGTTCAGGTGCACGCCCACTTCACGCACGTGCACCACGTCCACAGCAGCACAGGCAAATACCCAAATGAAGACTCGCAGACACGCCCTAACAAGTCTCTAGCTTGGAAGCTCTTCACACAAAGTTCACCAACTTTGTGTGTTCATAAAGTGGGGTGACCACCACAAAAATGCAACAACAAACCAAATCAGACACTTAAAGCACTCTCATCCATCTGAATGTAAAGAAAGAAACTAACAAAGGCAAAGTGGTTAAGCTAAAGCTATCCAGAGCCAACCACAAGCCAGCAGGCTGAGTGGGAGTGTAGACAATTTATGGAACATTCCTTATTCATACGAGCACTTTGGTATTTTGCCCTCGGATACTTCAGCATGCCGACTGGAATAGCCTGGGACAGAACCATCAACCTTCTGATTAATAGAGTACTGGTCTACCTCCTGAGCTACGGAACATTACCCACGGACACGTGAAGCCACACCAAGCCACAGGTAGGAGCTCTCATTTTGGAAACATAAATATATATTTAGCTCGTATTTCAGGGCATGCAGAAACGATACTTCGGTATGAGCAAAGGATCAAAAAATTAGAGAAAGGGGTGGATGTCTTGTTGTCCGGTGAAGTTCTAAACACACCGGAAAATGATAAATAAGTTTGTTTTGTTATATAATACTGTTGCACGTGTTTTGTTTAGTAAGGTAAAATATCTAGTCAAGGCGGTTGCACAGCAGCTCGTTCTCAGTTAATTATTTATAGCTCTTTCAGCAACACTTTTTTAGGTGTTTAACTGAGAGTAGGTCCTGTAACTTATTGCAGTTTGGGGGGAAATTATAAAATGTAATCATTTATTTTTTTATGAAATATTTTGCATTGAAGAAAAGATTTATAGATACTTATAATATTATATAGTTATATATTTTTTTTTTAGGAAAACAGGAATTGCAAAAAAATCCGTATCATCGGGGCAGATTTAGAAAAAAAACTAGAATCGGCCAAGAAAATTACAATTAGTAAATCTTTATGAAATAAAAAGAATACCTGAGGGACACTTTTTTAAATTATTAATCCAAAAATAACTCAAAAATAGATCAGTTCCACACAGATCACGCTCTAATCTGATTTACATAATCTCATATTTTTATCAAACGAGAAAATGATTAGCTCCACAAATGGAGGCTGAAGGGACCTTAAGAATCAGAGTTACCTCTAACATTTGGTCTCCAATGACGATCTTGCCACTTTGGCCAACGGGCCCCTCAGGTAAGATGGAGCACAGATAGTGATGTCCCGCCCGAGCCTCCAGACTGATGCCCAGACCACTTGTCTCACTGAATCGCTCCAGCTGGCACGCCTAGATCAAGTGGAGGTGTGGAAAATAAAACGACAAGAAACAAAGATACATATCAAAGAACTGTGTTTTTCTGTGGTTTATTACATATGCTGATGCACAGGGAAGCACGCAACGCACATTCTTTAAGTTATATTTATGCACATTAGAGTGAACCTTACAATCACTTCATAACGGGGTCCTACTGCTTGCTGCCACCTCTTTCTCAGGTTTTCCTCCTCAACTGGAGTCAGTTTCACATCTGTAAAATGTGCACACACAAAGAAAATCCGCCTCACACCACATTTATAGAGAGATATGAACCCTGGCACGCACACACCAATTCAAATCATTTCAAGCCCCAGATGACCCAATCAATAAATAATGGGATCCTATATGAAAGAACCCACTTGGCTATATTACAGAGAGATGACAGTGTCATTCTCCTTGTGGCAAAGTAGAATGTCAACATACACCCACAGCACAGGCACATAGGATATGCATATTCACATCCACCATCTTGTGATTTCTTGGCAAGCCAATGTTTTCTCATTCATCTAATAAAGCCTCACAGCAATCAGGGCTTATTTAACTGTGCTCTCTAATCAAGCCCAAAAATTCTTGTCTAAATAAAGCCATATATGCAGGCAGGGTGAGAGACAAATCATCTGGAATTAGCTGAATGAGTTGGATAAACACATGATTGCACAATACTATAAATAGACTCCCATCAAAGAGCATGCTTCACTGGCACATTGCTGTTCCCTGAGTCCAATCAGCATATCACACCAAGTCCCATGATCTAGTTCCAGACTGCAGTGCAGTATGGGAAGTGGAGCTTACCGTTTTTGGAATCGTGTCGGGGTCGTCTGCTGGCATATGCGGCTCTCCTGGAGATTTCACGCAGAGAGCAAATGCCTGGGAGACGTTTGAGCACACACGCGGGGGGATCCAAACAGACATAACACACAAACACAAAAAAAAAAGCAAGTTCATCATCAGCACAGAGATCAAATATCATATTCTGAACCAATATCAAAGGCCGCAGTTTAACTCAGCTATGAAGGTAGCACCAGTGGATCAATGATTCCTTGCAATATCCACCGCTCAAAAAAAAAAAAATGTAACTACTTTTTAATCCGCTTATAGCATCAAGTCAGTTACATTTCTGGTATGTTGATCTGGTTAGTGAAGTAGCAGAGGGGGATGCAAATCAGGTTCTGCTGTTTTGTTGCACTAGAGAGGCAACAGTGAGACAAGCCCAAAACCAGCAATGGTTTTACATTTTTTCCCTCCTCATCTTTTCTAACTGTTTTTTCACTAATTTTGCATTTTGTTAGTGTCATTACTGGTAGCATGAGGCGATACCTGGACCCTACAGAGGTGGCACAGGTAGTCCAACTCCTCCAGGATGGCACATCAATATGTACCATTGCCAGAAGGTTTGCTGTGTCTCCCAGCACAGTCTCGAGTTACTCTAGGAGACAAGGCTGTAAAAGGTCCTTAATCCATCAGCAGGGTCGGTATCGGCTCCTTTATGCAGGGAAGAACAGGCAGAGCACTGCCAGAGCCATATAAAATGGCTTCCAGCAGGTCATTGGTGTGAATATCTGTGATCAAATAATCTGATCAAATAATCTGCCGTGTGCTCACTACCCAGCACCATGGAGTCCATTTGGCTTTGGCCATAAAATACCTGAATTGGCAGATCCACCACTGGCACCCTGTGCTTCTCACAGATGAGATCAGATTCACCCTGAGCACATGTGACAGACATGAAACGGTCTGGAGAAGCCAAGTATCATCGTTCAGCCTGACTCGTTTGGTGGTGGATCAGTGATAGTCTGGGGAGGCATATCCATGGAGGGATGCACAGACCGCTACAGGCTGCCATTACTGTAGGTATCTGTATGAAATCCTTGGATCCACTGTCAGGTCATACACTAG
>VOQJ01025237.1:0-13653 GCA_015052665.1 Apistogramma diplotaenia | reverse complement strand
TCTCATGTTTTCCCTTTTTTTTGTTGAAAACCTCAAGGGAGGTGGGGGCTTTGGGGGGTTTTCCTTGTCAAAATTCCCCCCTGCAAGGGGGGGGGGGGGGGTGTTTTTGGTTTACTTTTCTGACAGTATCAGACTGCCTCTCCGGAGAGAGAGCCACATCACGCTGTGAATGCAAGATGTGTCAAAGAGCATCTTAGGTCACGTTCAGTAATGGCACTCACGCAGCACTGATGTTGTGAAGCACCTGAGGCTGTCTAATGTGCAACCGCAGCAATCAAGCATTCTGCTGACTGTGGGTCTATCTGTCTTCTTTTAATTAGGTCACAGATTTCTTTCTGTTTAGATGCACAAGAGATACAAAGCTCCTTGCCGGGGAAAAGAAAACATGGTATGAATTAGGAGGGCTGTGCTAATTTGGTTTGTTCTGCTCGAATGGCCGAGGCCTCACTTTCTTTGTTTGGCGCTGTTACTGTAACACAATATTTGATTTAGATTTGGAAGGCTCCAATAACAGCGTCTAACCCTGTAATGGAAGCAGTGTGTAATTTAAATAAGCGATCATATGTTAAACATCTTGCGCTCATATGGAAACCTCGAGAAATGAAAACAAAACTTGGCAGACAGTATAATCAGTCGCAGACAGACAACAAGACACGCAAATACACATGTGATTATTAAGACAAGCAGGCATATAATCAGTTTAGTAATAAGTGTTAGCTTGCTTGCTTACTAAAGTCTCTATTTATATTGTCAAGGGCTAACAGAGAGTCTAACTTAAGCACTTGCACAATTAATTCCATTTAGTGGGCACGCAGAATCAAATGTTGATTTCTCCAGAAGCATTTTAACAGGTGATTCTGGGGAAAAAAAAGCTCTTTATTTCATTAATTTATGTGTGGGAAGGTAAAGGTTTGTGTTAGAGAGCCTTGTAGATTGGAGGTAATGTTTATTATGCTCATTGAGGTTGATAGCCAACCTTCCTGCAGAAATAAACTGTCGCTTTCCTGGCTTAAGCTCTAAGAAATAACAACAAATCCTAATGCAGCGATAAGAAAACATTATTTCCAATGATCGCAGGAACCGTAGACATTCGGTGCTCTGTTTCATCATGTGATGATGATTCACATTCCTGGTTTCAGCCCCACTTTGTGTGCTGAGCTTAACCTAATTCAAAAGCCCTTTTCTGCACTATACGACATCTCTCCCATATTAAAACACTGAGCCTAGATCCTTGCTTGCCTTCCTCTTCCACCTAAACCGCTGCCCATGCGTTATCGCATCTTTCCTCCTACCCTTTCTTTCCCTCATAGACTAACCCCGGCTCGCTGCATTTTGCACCAATAACTGGGGCTACCAGCTCTCTTAATGTGTGAAACTCACCTCATATATCACTGAACCCTAACAGAGGTTCGCCATGAGAGAGGCCCACACAGTTACTCTGAGCTCTGATTAGATATGTGCTCGGAAAAGGGGGGAACTAATCGTAGACGACTGACTGTCAGATCTCAGAGCATTCACTGACTCGTTGCTCCTATGATCTCGCCTGGAATAGTCCCACAGATACAGATGTCTTATTTTACTTAAAATAAAACCCCCTGGAATATGTTCTGTTTGAACCACCACAGCATATTATCTTTCTGTACTTTTTAGCTGAGAAAATGCACACCATTGGCCTGCTTGCTCATGCCATTTGTTATGGGGCTGTTAGTATGGCGCTGAAAGTGATACATTTTGTCATCCTGCTCAGTGGTTTCTGCATTGTTGAGCGCTATATTGTAATCATACCACTAAACAGCATCAGCACTGTGATACAGAATCATGTAGTCATTCTAAAGTGCAGGCCAAAAATAGATGACGCACACGGTTCTCTGTAACTCACTGGGTTGAGAATATATTGATAATTCAGATGTAAAGGATATGTTTGATAAATACTTGGAATTAATGCACAAAAATGAAATATTGATGGAATATTTATGCAAGTTACATACAGTATAAACTTAAATCAGAATATGTTGACAGGGAGCAAAAAAAAAATCACTTATGTTATTGCTTTTATTTTTATTTAAAAAAAAATACGTTTTCATAACATGTATAAACATTTTTTTATTTCATTAGGAACTTTCAAAGGCAAAGGCGGGTCAACAGTAGAATAGAAAATATGTTCTTTCAAGCAGCCCTGAACCGTCTTGAAGGTTTGATTGTTTACTGTTTTTAATCAAAGTTTATTTATTTATTATTTTTACAGAAACATCAAATGAACCCAAGGACCTTAGGATGTGAAATATCTCCCATGGTATAAAAGTAATTGAGAAATCAGTCACTGTAAATCAATTTTAAGAATGAATGCCCCTCAGTAAAGGAAAATTAATAAGCATCATTCATGAGAAAATTTTTCACCTTATTGTCCATGTTATGGAAGTCGCATCTAAAGTGAGACCAGAACATTTTGACTGGGAACAAGTGTGATCCATGTTCAGGAGAAAAACCTTCACCAATGCTACTGCTTTTATTTTACTTTAATATTATTTAGAAGGAAAACGCTCAAACAAACTTTCTCAAAACCACAATACTTTCACTGAGTTCGGAGCTTTCTAAACCACAGGAGCTTCAGTAGGAGACACCTGGATAGAAAACGACGTCTGTCTTTGAAGCACCCCTGAACCATCTTAAAGGTTTGATTGCATTTTGATTTTAATCAAAGTGCTTTTTTAAAACAGACAAATCAAACAAAGCCAAGGGCCTTGGATTGTGAGACGTCTCACATGGGATAAAAGTAATTGTGAAATCAATCAGCGTAAATCAATTTTGAGAATGATCACCCCTCAGTAAGGGAAAATTAATAAGCATTATTTTGATTGACTTATTATGGCAGAGGTTTATTTTTTTTTTAATGCCAAATATTACTTAGCTGTAGCTTTTAAATTCAGGACAGTTTGGTTTTTTATTGCTAATATGATACTGAATTGATGCATTTTGTGTTTTTAGGAAGTGACAGTCAGGTGAAATCAGGTCAGTAAATATTTGGAAACCAGACGGTTTAATTGCCTTTTGTTTTTAATCAACATTTTTTTTTAAACAGACGAATAAGCCCAAGGACCATAGGATGTGAAACCTCTCGTATGGGATGAAAATAATTGAGAAATCAATCAGTGTAAATCAGTTTTGAGAATGATTACCCCCCTCAGCCATTTATTATGATAATAAATATGTGCGATGAGGTGATGTTTTCTGGCTCTTCCTTACCTTTTATTTCTTCCTGCCTTCCAAACATAAAACCTCCTAAAGAGATTGAATATTGAACATAACAGCCTACGTTTTCCATCATCTTTAAAATAATCTAAACAGGCTGATGGCTTGTACTTCACCATCTTTCCTTTAAGCAATCAATTTTAGGAGCTTAAGTGGGTAAAATCAATGTCAGATTTTACAGTCATATTTTTTCAAAGCCAGGTGTTTATACATTTTTTTTCTGAACAGTTAACTATATGGTCTTGTTTATTGAATGGAGAATTTATTTCATGTCCAATTTTTATGTTGTCATAATTGAGTTTTATTTAACATGGCTTTGTTGGTTGCACCCTGTAGTGCTGTCTGGAAGAGGAGTGAGGAGGCTGTGCATGGAACTTGTATTCAGTTTGTGCACAATTATTATGGGTAACAGTCTGAAAAAGTATGTTTACAGTGACTCAAAATTTAGCAACTCAAAGACTTTAGAGAATAAAGACACTTAATGTTTGCGTTTATCTCTGTGGGCTTATTCTGCTTTGCTCTACAGATTTGATATAAGCACACAAACTACAGTTCTTTGAAAAGATAAGTACATCCCTTCAAAGTTGACTTCTTGAACATATTTACACAAGCAAACACTTGAAACTGTCAATATATAAAATAATATGAAAATTCTATTCAGACAAATGATACATAATTTGACGTTTTGAAGTTGTTTTTTAATGTTTAGAAATGTTTATATATGATTCTACGTCTAGAATCATATTTTGTCTTCAAGTTCATTATAAGCTTTTGCTTTTATGCTTTTCTTTGACTGGAAGAGCTTTTGCAACTATGTGCTCCAGACAGGTACACTATACAACCTAAAGTATCTGCCTTCACATGCATATGAACGTGAGTGACGTCCCACTCTTAATAAATAGGGTTTCATATGATGTCAGCCCACCTTTTGCAGCTATAACAGCTTCAACTCTTCTGGGAAGGCTTTCCACAAGATTTAGGAGTGTTTATGGGAGTTTTTGACCGTTCATCCAGAAGCACATTTGTGAGGTCAGACACTGCTGTTGGACCAGAAGGCCTGGCTCAGAGTCTCCGCTCTAATTTATCCTAAAGGTGTTCTGTCAGGTTGAGGTCAGGACTCTGTGCAGGCTCGTCAAGTTCTTCCACACCAAACTCACTCATCCATGTCTTCATAGACCTCACTTTAGGGTCCCTTCATATTGGAACATGAAGGGACCATCCACAAACTGTTCCCACACAGGTAGGAGCTTGAGATTGTCTAAAATGTCTTGGCATTCTGAAGCATTAAGAGTTTTTTTCAGTGGAGCTAAGGGGCTGAGCCCAACTCCTGAAAAACAACCCCACACCATAAAGAAGAAACGTGATTCTTCACTCCAGAGAACATGTCTCCACTGCTCTGTGGTGGCGTGCTTTACACCACTGCATCCATTTCTTTGCATTGTGCTTGGTGATGTAAAGCTTGGATGCAGCTGCTCAGTCACTGAAACCCATTCCATGAAGCTCTCTACACACTTGAGCTAATCTGAAGGCCACACGGAGTTTGGAGATCTATAGCGATTGACTGCAGAACGTTGGTGGCCTCTGTGCACTATGCACCTCAGCATCCACTGACCCCGCTTTGTGATTTCAGGTTGCCTACTGTGGCTGAGTTGCTGTCATTCCCAATCGCTTCCACGTTATTATAACACCACTAACAGTTGACTAGAATATTTAGTAGTGAGGAAACTTTATGACTGGACTTGTGGCAGCCTATCACGGCACCATGGTGGAATTCACTGAACTCCTGAGAGCGACCCATTCTTTCACAAATGTTCCTACAAGCGCTCTGCAGACCTAGGTGCTTCATTTTATACACCTGTGGTCGTGGAAGTGACTGGAACACCTGAATTCAATGATCTGGATGGATGAGTGAATGCTTTTGGCAATATAGTGTGTATCAAAGATAGAGTTAACCCAGGTAGCTTGCAGTCACTAATTCAACTATGAATTCTGCCTTATTTCAAAGAGAGATGATAAGTCTGAAAGTTGAGGTTGAATAATAGAAAATTCATCATTGAATGGCTTGCAAAGTTGAATCAGAGGTTTATAGCAGATTTATGGTCTAATAATTAGATGTTTAAGGGTTCAATTAGACTCTAATTGAACCCTTAAGCATCTTTCAGCTTCCAAGGGGGCAACACTAGCATCTAAGGCCCTGGATGTAGTTACTTTTTCAGAGTGTAATATTACATCTAAAGATAGCTGTTGAGTAATTATTGAAAAAAAAAACTAGTATATTACTATTATCTGTAATAACTGCATGTGAAAGATGCTTAAACCTTTGACTGTGTCAAAAACGTCAGCATCTTCCACCAGATGCACTATAAATGCAAAGCTGCTGCTTTGTATGGTTGGCCCACAGATTTTTTAAAACCTTGAATTCACTATGCAGTTGTTATTATTATGCTGCAAAGAAAGAACTTGTCCTTCCAAATCTTTGTATCTTCACACATTTCCTCCCTGTGCACCACTCAGAGCTGTCACCACTCAACAGAAATGTACACATACACATTCTTCAGATCCGCGGAACACACATTAATGCACACTGTGCACATCAGCAACAGCCACTCTCGCTCGCTCTCAAACAGACATATACATTTTGCGTGCACGCACACATGCATAAGCTCACGCACTCACACAGAGACGTCCATAGACATTGCCTACAGCTGTATATTTAGCGACACACACACAGTGCCATTAGGGAGCTGAATGGAGAATCAGTGTACAAGTCCAGCATGATTGTAAGAAGCCCACTCAAAGGTCTGCCGATTATTTTGGTCTCTGCAGGAAATCATTTACAATAGCACCCACACCCACCCCTCCTCTTCCTAGCTCAGTTCATTTAAACATTGTGGTGTTGTGTGTGTTAAGTGTTAAGCCAGTCGCCACAATATTGATGGGAAATTCTTTGCTCTGTTCTTTGTGCGGTTGACTGTAGCATGCTGAGGAGGCCATGGTTGTTTAGAGAATATGTTGCATGGAAATGACTCACACACAATGTGATGCAACACAGTGAATAGATTTGAATTATGGGGCAATGAACAATGAGGTCATCACAATGCTGGGGGCATAAATCTCTCGTCTCCATCATATAACACAGCGTTTCTTATCAATGGAGGAAGCTGCAGCGGGGTTTGAAATGTGGGATTGTTTAAAGACTGGTTCAGTGTTGCAAATAAAGGACTGGATTGGTGACTTCAGTGACTCAGGTGCTAAGACAATGGAAGGGGAATTCTGGTTTCACATCGAGTCACAGTAATACTTTGTTATGCATTAAAATGATTGTATAATGTGCTTATTTATGTTGTAGAATCACTACAGTTCATCCTTTCCTCCGGCTTTTCGAGAGTTGCCTGCCTCTTATATCCACAAAACTGCATGCAGTGATATTTTCCATATCTTTTCCTTCTTCAGCAGATTGTCCACAATCAGTGTCTGCTGTAATACCATCATCCCCAGGCCCCTCTTAAATTTCCTGCTTACTGAGCTTTTACTTTAACTTCATTATATACATCTTCCACTCCCTGTTCATCTGGTTCCTTTCAGCATAAACCAGGCTGAAAGATCTGACTTGAAGCACTTTGATGGGACTGGTCATCTGACGGTAAATAAAGAAAAAAAGAGACAATGCTGTCAATTTTTGTGCTTGTTCAGTGGCACAGCTGTGATTGTGATTGATAACAAATAGCATATTCATTCCAAGTCTTAGAGAGTGAGAATGAATGCCAGGGAGTATTGATCTGGAGGTTAGCTGGTGGTGTAGTATGATAGGCTGAAGAAGGGCAAGGATGACTGGATAGTCATTCTTGATGGAGCAACGATATTTGCAGATATAGCAATGATCAATGTCTTGATAATGTATGTTTACATTATTTGTGGCATTTTGGCTCAGGCTCAGTGTTATAGAGCTGACAAGCCTTGTTTGGAATGTGGATATAGACCTTTTCTCTGTCTAAGGCTGAATTTTATTTTATTTTTTACTTGCTGATAAAAAAAATTCTAGATCACTTACACGTATGTAATAACTCTAAAATAGTCTGTCCAATTCATTCATACTGAAGGAAAATTATGGAAAATATAATAAGTTAAAGCCATTTTTAAAACTTCTCATGCTTGATGAACTTTTTCCTAGGTTATGTGGGTATGGGACAGATTTGTTTTTGTTCAAGTTCCAGTTGAAGACTAAATAATCCACACAAGATGAGTTCCCAAGGCTGGTCAGTTCTTCCCTAATGTAATAAAATAATTTTACCACCTCTCGGTTTTGCAAGGAAACATGATCGTGTCGCATAAAGACAGACGACTACCAGTGCTACCTACTGGCCTGCAGCAATAACTTACAAGCACCAAATTTCTATTTCATAACCATGTGAAACATTGCATGCTCAGTCTCTTTCACTGTGCTTACATGCATTTTGAACCCTCTGATTGGCTCTCACTCACATGTTATTATAGATGAGATGGCATCTGGTACATGGACCTAGAAGAGTTCGAAAGGGTTTTTTTTAGAGTAAGGCAAGTGTTTGATAAATTATATTTGGTATTTTAAAACCAATCGTTGTGTGAAAACACATGTCTGGCAATTACTCGAAGCTATTTTCAATGGTTGTAATGATATATGTGGTGTATGTGTGTGTTGAAATGTCTGAGTGCAGCCATGTATTGAAATATCTCATTGTCCAGAGTTAAGCAAAGTTGATTACAGTTCAGTGGTTCACAGTATCTGGACAAATGAACCATTTTTGTTTTGTTTTATCATGTATACCTACATTCCTGATTCCCTTTCTTTGTTCCCCTCCCTCTTTCAAAGATTTATGTAGGGCACATAGAGAAGAGTCTTTAATTTTACGCCTGGGTAAACCATATACACTATTGCTCCACATTCCCCATGCTTATATAGAGTCTGCTGAAGGACAGGAAGCGAATTGCGGTTTTAAAATGAATATATAGGGGACTCCGCCCTTTAAGGGAAGGCCTTGGATGGTTTGGATTTGCAATAAATCTCCACCAACAGGCATCAACGCAATTTCCATTGTGTTATGATGCAATCGGTCGCTTAAAGCATAATTACAGAGCGTAATACAGGAAAAAAAACATCATGAAAGCATACTGTAGCATCATCCTAATTACATACAGCGAGCTGATGAATAATGGGGATGACACCGGACATCAATACAGCCACTGCCTCTCATAATAGAAAACACAATTGTTTTACTGTGGGAAAATGGGGATCATCTATCATGTGCAATCTACTCTGTTTTTTTGTTTTTTTTTCAGAAAGACATTGAGCCTTGAGACCTTAAAAAAACTCGTCCATCCATTGTTCATTCACCTACTCCCCAGAGCCTTTGTGATCAGTTCCCCTCCTTAGCCTGAAGCCATAGCTACAACTGTTCTCTGTCTGTAGCCCCTCTTACATTCATTTGATCAAAGTATTACATTTGACCTTGTATGTACTACGGAGCGTTTTAAAATTTTCCCCCGTTCTTGAAATGGTCACAAGCAACTAAAGAGAGAGACCTGAAATTATGCAACTGGTCCATACAGGCCTAGTAACTTTACGCCGAGGCTGAAAGGTTAGTTACACAATGTTAGCTTAAGCATTTAATGTTAGCTAACATTGTTAGCCTATGGAACATGTTTGACTTTACCAGGGCAATTCCAGCTGTCTCTCTCTCTATATATTAAAAAGGCTATTTCAGGATCACATGAAAAGGATAATGTTTAGGATGTTGTTAATGAAACCTACTCCGTTTCAGTTCTCTGGCTGAATCTAGATCTAGAAGTTTCGCCAATTTTCCCTTTAGGTGCTTCCCTAAATTGGAATTATTTCCTCCCTTGGTCTGAATAACACCACAGCATAATTTGTTGCCATTTGCATATCAATTAGCCTATCACCCCTTGGTCATCCACCTTGAATGTAAAGGACTTCCATACCCGATTCTTGGCAGAGTTATCACGACAGCCGCATAAACGTCCATATTCCATGTTCCTGTTTTTGTAAATTTTTCCTGTCCTTGTGGGTGCCCTTCTTTTACTTCAGGATGTGAGGACAGAATACAACATTTGTAGCTAATGGAACCATTAGTTCCAGAAGAATTGCAGCCTTGGTTCACATGCTGCTTACTGTACCTACTAAAAAAAAAACAAGTACTGTTGCATTTTCAGAATTTTGGTATAGAAATGTAAAGTATAGATTTTTCTAACATTCCTGTTCTCAGCCACCACATGCCACACATGCCTACTTTCCAACCTGAAACAGGGAACACTGCTTCTTATATTGGGACTGGAAATTGGAAGCAAATTATATTCAGAATGAATGTATATTAAAACTCCAGTGTTTACTGTGTTGATGTTATTGTGAGCAAAATATACCAGAAAATTTGTTTCATCTAGTTGTAGTTTTTCCTGTGTTTCATGGAAACCTATATTAGAATTTACTGAAGACTTCTTCACGGGTGGAACAAACTGGTGGTGCACAAGTGTTGTGCGCACTGACTAGTGCACTGGCTGTATCTTTAATTTTCTTTTTTCCTCTTTTGCACTTGCTGCTATAAATGAGTCTTAATGAAAAAAAAAATCCCTGTCCCTGCCGAGTTCTGCTACTTATACAAACATGGTCTTTCACCGGTTCACATTTACATTCAATCCCATTTCTTTTCCAATTCTCTTCCTCCACTCCTTATCCACCGATTCCACTATTGTTGACCAGCTCTGTGTGAAGAACCGTGTTGAAAGAGAAATGATCAAGACACGGATGAGGATGCCGGATAGTCGGGAGAGCTTACCACCAAACTTAATCTCAGCAGTTCTCTGTTGTCTCCAGCACTGTAGTCCAAGCATATTACGTTCTGGGAGGGGATATGCAGTCATTTGCATGCATACATATGAATAAATAGAGACACATGCAACAACATTAATAGAGAACAGTGAATCCATCTTTTGTTGTCTTTGCCCACCCAACCATAGAGACATTGCTCATGGCCTGCTTTACTGCCTGATAGACCCAGTTTTTGCACAGCCCTGCCTGAGAGCTCCATAGAGGTCTCACATTTTGTATGAATGTGTGTGTTAATGCAGCGCACAAATGTCTTGCACGGCAGTGAAAACGGTATAGTGATAAAGGCTCTCTAAGAGAAAATTCAAGTCAAAGCAGTATATACTCTTTTGCCTTTGCTTTATCAGCCCTCCCATGCATAAACCATGTGTGATGTCAGGCACTATACACACACTGATAACACACACACACACACAAACACTGAGGTTGGTTATATTGCTGCAAAGTTTATCTGGAAAGAAGTTGGGGTGAAGGGTGGCGATAAAGAGGGAGAGCGAGAGAAAGAGAAATGGGAAACAGAAAGGGGTCATTCTAATAATAATAAAATAAAATAGATATTTTTAAAAGTCCAGAGTAATAAAAACAAAGAAAAGAGAGAGGAGAAATACAAAGAGAAATAAAAGGCAAAAATAAAATAAAAAGATACGAGACATTCTAACCATGAATAACTGCCACTCTGCATTCTAGAAACAGAGCTAACAATTTCCCTTTCTGAAAAGTGTCTCTGGCATTTGGCAGTGAAATGCCACCCATATAAACCAGTTATCATGGCATGAGAGAGCTTTTTAGCTCTAAACTGCCAGCGAGCGCATAGACAGACCATTATAGACTTTGATACCCTGACACTTAAGAGGTCATTATGAGGCAGATCACACACATGTGCATGTGTGTATGCGCACACAAAGGACACACAAATACTAAACAAGCAATCACAAGTAAAAGTGACTTGTGAACTGTCTGGTTCCCGTGTTTGAGTGGGTTACGGCTATTCACACGATCTGGAGGGGGGCCGTTATTCACATTGCACCCCACATTTCACCACATATTATAGCAATCTGTTTATATTGTTAAGAAAAAAAAACCCGAAATGACAGGGATGTCAGTTCACAGAGCTCGAATAACCCCCACCATTCTCTGTCTCTTTCTTCCTTTGTGTCCCACCCATGTCTGCAGAAGTAGAACATCCGGCTGGCACTGAGATGTGACTCTCACCAGTTCCATTTCACTTTGGCAAAACAGCGTACACCAATAACAGGTAAGAATATGATACGTGTGTCTGTGCATCAAGACTGAATACATGCTATCTCACCTTGGAATAATTAACTGTTTAATCAGGGTTGTTGACTCAGGATGCATACTTATTTACAGCAGGCTTTTTTAAGCCACTGGTATAGTCACGCAAGTATGCACACACACCTGGTGCGTTGTTTTTGCCAACTCTACAGTCTGCATTATACTTTTTTAGAACCCAAATGTGACCCAGTGTTCTCCCAGGAGATCTCATGGTTCCATCTGTGCCAGGAAGTGCTCTAATTGGCCCAACAAATATGTCCTCTGAAACTGCTAATCCAATCAGATTTAACTAAGCTTCAAAAAGAATACAGAACAACATGCAATATGCTTCGAATGCAACAGGATGTGAAAAATGGAGAGAAATATTTTTTTTTACAACAGAATAGAATTAGAGGTGGGTTCTGTTGCCCTCCCTTAGGAGTAAAACAGAATCAGAATTTGAATAAATTGCAGTCAGCCTGGTGTTCATTGAAGGCATCAGCTGGAGTTTACTACAAACCCAGACCTTCATCTGCCCATGAAGCCACTCAGCACAGGTTATTTACAGTGTATTTACAAGCTGAGCAGGACCTGTAAAATGTCGAATTTACGAGCTTCCTTTTAATTAGAAATACTGTCTCCTAGAGTTGAGCTGATGAATTGCACATTCAGTTTACTGGTAATAGAGGGTGAAGTTCCTGGGAACTGACAGCTTGTCAGAGTATCTTGGTTGACATCCGTTTTTTTACTAAGGGGAAAAAATATATTGCATCTTTGCTGTAAAAGAAAAGCCCTGAGGTCATGTTTACATGTGGGCTCCTATCTGTTATTGATTGAATTGGCTGAGAGTAATGAGAATGAGGATACGCTCTCTCTCTCTTGCCTTCTGCTTCTTTCTCCTTATTTAGTCTTCAGATTCTCAGTGTCACTTTGTTAGGTTTAATCAATTGAACGGCCAAGGTCATTTCACTGAAGTTTCCCACTCCGTGGACAAGTAAGAAGAGAAATGGACAAAGACATGTGACAAGCCAAGATAAATATTTGCATCCAACAGAATGCCAGTTAATAAATTGCAAATGTAATTTAGCACAAAAACATTTCTATCCGTTTTAATATATTTTAGGTTGTCATTTATGGAATCATTAATCTTGCTGTGTGCCCGTGTGAGTGTGATTGTGTAGGCAGTGTACGTGAGTGTGTCTCAATGCCTTTCCTGTCCGGTCTGTCTGACTCTGCGGGCTTTCCTTCCTCGACTCTCATATGACTGCAAATGCTTGCTTTGCAATCTAATTCTGTGATAGCAAGGCCGCATTTTGTCTTTATTTCACTGGGACAATGAGTAAAAAGAAAGCACAGGAAATGGGATATATCATTCTTCGTATGTGGGATGTGCTATAGTCTCTGTGTGAAACAGGATGGATGGATGGAAACAGGTGTTTCCTGGTCCACATGAGCAAACACACAACCTTCATTCACCACATGTCTAATGAGAGTGCAGATTAAAGTGAAATCCGTGAAGTGTCATTGGTTAAACAATCATTACATATATACTGAGTAACACATCGGCACAGTACACAAACAATATGCTTGGATAAACAAGCAGATGAACATAAGATATGGAGCAGTCATGCACAATATTCTCCCTCATTACAAAGTTAGCAAATATTAAACATCAAGTGTGAAATAGGATTTAAGCAAAGTGACAGTCTTAACAGGCTGTGGACCTGTAAACTTAAAATACAAAATATATATTTTGGAGTATTTACTATTGAAGTAAAAAAATAATTAGACCAAAATATGAAGATTATTAAAATTCCAGCTGTATCACCACTTACACAAATTGGTCTCTGTTCTCTCTCTTTCTCTCTCTCCCCCACACAGATGCTAATGAACGCGCACACACACACACACACACACACACACACACACACACACACACACACACACACACACACAGTGTATTGCTGTAACATTTCAAGTCTAAATCAAGCATGAAGCATTCCCAGGCTGGTGCATCTGGTGACCCTCATAATACACCCAGCAAACATAATTCAGCTAAGCATAGAAGATTAATCAAATCTATTGAGATCCATTAAATTGGTATGCTTGTATCGTGGTGGTGTCATTATTTTTGATCCTTGTGTTGAAACTGTGGTCTTGGCCCTAGGAATGTGTGTCCTGTAAAGATGACCAAGAGCAAAACATGCAAAACCCAAGAGGAGAAAAGGCAAAAAAAAAAAAAAAAAAAAAAAAAA
>VOQJ01025232.1:0-10611 GCA_015052665.1 Apistogramma diplotaenia | reverse complement strand
CCATGTCTATCTAATAAACTAACCACACTAAGGTAAATAATGGAGTTCCACAGGGTTCTGTACTAGGACCAATTCAATTTACATTATACATGCTTCCCTTAGGCAGTATTATTAGAAGGCATTGCATACATTTTCATTTCTATGAAGATAATACCCAACTTTATTTATCCTTAAATCCTAATGACACACACCAATTAGTTAAAATGAAAGAATGTCTTAAAAATTACCTCTAATTTTCTGCTTCTAAATTCAGATAAAACCGAAGTTACTGTACTCCGTCCTACAAATCTTAGAAATATGGTGTCTAACCAGTAACACTGGCTGGCAATACCATTAACACTGTGACAAATCTTGGACTCATTTTGACTCCGATTTGTCCTTCAGTGCACATATTAAACAAAAATGTAGGACTGCTTTGTGCAATATCTCTAACATTAGAAATATTGTCTCAGAGTGATGCTGAAAATCTAATTCATGCATTTATTACTTCCAGGTTGGACTTGTCATGGTCCTGGGCCATGAGCCCAGTGTTTTGTTTGTTGCTGTCTTTACTGTGCACGTGTCTTGTTTATATAGTTTGACTCGTGCCTCATTACTTCCAGTTTCTGTTATAATTCTCAGTTCCCTGTGTTCATGTCTCTCTGCTTCTGTCTGTTTCCTGTCATTTCCCTGTTTGCCCCCCTCTGTGCATTACTTCCTTGCCCCATGGGTTTTGGTGTGTTATTCCTATGGTGTCAGTCTGTTGTGCATCATGTTCCTCATGCCCTCCTGTTTGTTCTTATGTTTTAGCCCCTTGCTGGTCGTGTCTACTGCGTGTCTTGTTTCTGTTTCCTGTTTTATGTTGACAGTCTCCCTTAGTTATTAGCTTGATTCTGTTCACCTGTGCCCTGTATTCCCTAGCTGTTTCCTTTCTCCCATTATTACCTCTTGTGTATTTAAGTCCTGTGTTTTGGTTTGTCATGTCCTCCCTCGTGGAGGTGTGGTTTTGTTCCAGTTTTGCGTGTGGTTAAGTGCTCCCAGTTTTATGTCTTAAGTCGTACTGTTATACAATAAAGACATTCCTCACATTCCTGTCTCCGGTATCAGCCTATTGGGTCCACCCTGCCTGCCACACTGCTACCCATGACAGGACTATTGTAATTCATTATTATCAGGTTGTCCTCAAACCTCCCTGAAAAGACAGTTGATTGAAAATGCTGCAGCAACAGTAGTGACAGGGACTAGAAAGAGAACATATTTTTCTCATACTGGCTTCACTTCATTCGCTCTATTAAATCCACATTTGCATTTTAAATCCTTATCTCACATACAAGGTCTTGAATAATCAGGCCCCACCTTATCTTAAAGACCTCGTAGTACCAGAACACCCCAGTAGAGCACTTTGCTCTCAACTGCTGGCTTACTTGTGGGGCAGAGCCTTCAGCTTTCAGGCCCCTCTTCTGTGAAACCAGCTTGGATTCGTGAGCAGAAACCATCTAGATTAGGCTTTAAACTTTCCTTTTTGATAAAGCTTACAGTTAGGGATGGTTCAGGGTCACCTCATCCAGATTAGTTACGCTGCAGTAGGCCTTGGCTGCTGGGGGTTCTTCACTCATATCTTTTCACTCTGTGTGTTTATACACAACTCTGCATTTAATCATTAGTTGTTAATGCCTGGCTCTCTTCCACAGTGTCTTTTGTACTGTCTCTCTCCGCTCACCCCCTACTGGTCATGGCAGATGGCTGCCCCTCCCTGAGTCTGGTTCTGCTGGAGGGTTCTTCCTGTTAAAAGGGAGTTTTTCCTTCCTACTGTCAGCAAGTGCTTGCTCACAGAGAGTCGTTTTGATTGCTTTTTCTATATTATGCATGATCTTTACAATATAATGGTCTTGAGGTGACCATTTGTTGTGATTTGGTGCAAAATAAATAAAAATATATTTGAATTTAACTTGATCATGCACCATGCACGGCTTCATTGACTTTGTCATTTAACAATTTTTGCACATGGCCAAAATCAAAAGCCTTACATTTTGAAACATTCCCAAGAAGTGCCAGGTCGTTAAAAATTTTTGTGACATGTCGAGTTCAAGATAAGGGCCAACTCCCTGCAGAAGTAAGATAAAAACCAGAGTGAAGCCAAGAGGAGCTACAGGCTTTGCTCATGAAGAAACCTTGAACGTGGGTTTTTGAAGCTAAACACCAGAAAAGCCTGTGTATTTTAGAATCATACCACAGAGAAGAGCTTGAGAGGTGGCACATGGGCAAAAACTCCTTACATTTCATTCACAATTAGTTGTTTTGGAAATATATCCAGACATGGTGGGGGTCTATTCTCTGAGTGCTTCTGAAGTTACAAAGAGGAAATTCAACTGGTATGAAACACACACACACACACACACACACACACACACACACACACACACACACACACACACACACACACACAATTTCTCTGACATTTAAAGAAACAAAAGTTCTCCAGTTCAATTAAAAAAAAACCCAACTGTGACCATCGTTATGCTTCTAAGTTACTGGATAAACAATACAAATTCCATGTGGAACCATGATTGTGTTATGCACAATGTGTGAGTCATCACTTAATTAAGAAGTGAATCAGTAATTTGCACTTGAGTTTGACTGCATTCAATTTGATTTGCAAAGGTGTTGATTAGACTCAAGATGAAATTATAGGTCAAAAAAAGAATTTCATGTTCCATGGAAACCCCTGACTAAAGGAGACAAGTATTTTGGCACACCTAATGTGAGCATTCACTTGGTAAAGTGACAAGAGGAACTATTCATTCAAATGAAGTGGGCAGTAGGTTCAGTGGGTATGATGAATTATTAAATATTAAATATATAGCAAGAATTCTACACTATATTTAAAAATTTTAAAAATGTATGTACATAACTGTGATATGTTAAGTTACATTTATGTAATTCACTTAATATTATCAGATAAGAAAAAAAATCAGATAAGAGTAGTATGACAGGTGTTTACTTTGACTGTACAAACATTATGTAGAAGTAAGTAATGGATAATAGGTATTGATTCGTAAATAACTGAGCATGAATAATTTGAGCTTTTTATATAATATGATACTACAGTATATTTATAGCTAGGCAGCTCATTCTCTCTCACTTGACTTTAAAGATATAACAGATTTTGGGGTCAACTTGAAGGAAAGGCAGATATGCAATGGAAAAGTGAGATCAGAGGTCAAATCTAACTTAATATTAGGATGCAAAATAAAATCTGATATTCAGAATCCTGAATGCTGCCAATACAAAGGCAGTAGAATTTTAAGCATAGTTTTTATTAGAATTTGACCTTATTTGGCCTTGAAGAAGAGGTCAGAGGTCCAAACGTGATATTTGGAATCCTTATATATCATTCCTTGTATGCCTACATGTTCCTGAGAGCGATCCATTCTCTCACAAATGTTTATAGAAGCAGTCTGCATGTTTGTGTACTTGGCTTTATACATCTGTGACCATGGAAGTGATTGAAACATCTGAATTCAATGATCTGGATGGAAGAATACCTTGAGGTGACTGTTGTGATTTGGCACTATATAAATAAAACTGAACTGAATTGAAGAGTGAATAATTTTAGCAATAAGTATAGTTTTAAATAGTTTTATAGCATTGTTATCACATTGAGCTTCAGATCAATCTATTTACCTTGAAGAGAGGATATCATGTCTTATATTTTATTTTAAATGTTTATTTGGTACTTTCTGTATGTTGACAATGCACACCAGAATTGTAAGAATCAGTTTAAGTCATAACTAGGGATGTTCCTGGCGAATAATTTCAGAAACTATTGTGTTTTCAGAAAGAATAGCATGCAAACCCTACCAGAAACAACCTCCTTGGCAGAGGGTAATGAAAGCCACTGAGCACAGCACATATGATGGCAACAGACAAAACTAAGCACCTCACACTGTCCTATCCTGCCATCGGTTCATCTGACGGACATCACAGACAGCCACTTGCACATTATCACATCACAAAGAACATATAACACCCTGTAGCACTACAGCCTTTGGTCAGCACCTAAACACACACAAAGCAACACAGGGCGAATGTCACAATACCCTGTTGCTGTGCTCTTTTTACACTTTATACATGCTTCGGTTTTCTCGGCAAGCATCCACCTCAGCACAGCCCTCCTCTCCTCCTGCCAGCTACTGTGTAAAGACAGGAACACACAATCAATCCCATGCCGGGCAGCCCCCCCTGACACCCCTCTCAGAACCCACTACCCCACCTCTCCCCTGCAGCCGTGTCCCATACCACACCCCGACGCTATACCCACATATTTAACTAGTGCTGCAACGATTCCTCGATTCCAGTGTGTTAAGTTCTTTTTGGTATAGTTTTGTTCTGTTATAGTTTTGCACTGTTGTGATTCTTAGTTTTGCTTATGGTTTAATTTCTCAGTTTGTTGTTGTTTTGTATTGTCTTTGGTTTTAGTTATTTGTCCACTATTCTGATTTCCTTGTGTTCGTGCCTTCTCGTGTCTTTGTGCTCCTGTGTCTGTCCTCCCCTGCGTGTCTCTTTGTCTCTTTCCCTGTGTGCTTGTGTCCGTTATCCTCATTTCAGGTAACCATGGCTTCCCTTTGTTGTGGTTCTTCTGTGTTTAGTTTCCTCCCCATCATTTCCTTATGTGTGTGTGTGTGGTGTTTAGGTTCCCTTTCCTGGAGCGCTACAGTTTAGTCCTGCCTGTGTTTTTCCCTTAGTGTCCCTCCCGTTGTGTTGTGTCCATCTTCCCCATGTTGTCAGCTAAGTCTCCCTAGGTGTCAAGTCTGCATGTACCATATTAAGTTACTTTTTGTTTTATTTTGACAGTCTTATGTTTCTTGTGCTTGGTGTTTAGTTTTGCTTCCCCTTGTCTCATCTGTGTACTTGTCTGCTTTGTCTTAATCCTTTGTCTCGTCCTCGTCAGTGTAGCCCTGAATGTCGGCTACAGTTGTGTGCTTCGTATTTCGAGATTTTGTGTTCTCTTGTGTAGCTGGCTCCTGTCCAGTTTTGTTATTTCGAGTTGTAAAATAAATCTTAAGTTTAAGACAGTTCAAGCTTCATGACTTCATCCTGCATTGTGTTCCACTGCTTTGCCTGCCGCAGCAAATGTGATACCTACACTGAGAACATTATCAGCGACACGTTTTCCCACTGACCTCTACACCTGCCTGCGCATGTATGTTGTGTTTGGTGGGATGATGATTTCAGCTGTTAGCTACCAGAGCGGATTGCTGTCAGCAGTTTTCTAGGGTGCCGCTGTCAGCGCTAGCGACTATTCGGTACCAACAGGAAACCCCGTCACCTGTTTGGTACCGAGGAGCTCCATCAAAAAGTTTTTATGCTTTAATCCCTGATTAACAACTATAAATAGGTTTGCAATAGAAACATATTTAGGAGGATGCTTGTGAATACAAAGCATTACACCAATAAGCTTATGCTGCTCCCAGCTTTTCAACAAAAACTGATAATACAACAGCAGCAGTTGTTTTACGTGCAGTCTGTACACATGCGGCACACACAAAAGGGGGGAGCCGTTATTGGAGACATGAGCTCAGGTGGAACAAAAGGAAATGCTTTTCTAGTGTCCAAAGCAGCAGTGCGTGCTCCTGTAACCATCATTAAAACCTTTACTGTGAAACACCTGGGGGAGCCCTTCATCAACGACCTGATTAACAAGCGCTAACGTGAAGAACTTTGTAGCTGCTCTACCCACCACTGTTTGTTTTTACACAGCAAAAAACTGCACTAAAGCTACTTAAGTTATAAAATATGCAGATGAACTGGTTTATAAGACAACTATTTCTTGTCTGGTTACTCGATTAATCCATGGAATAATCAATAGAATCCTCGATTAATAAAATCATTGATAGTTGCAGTTCTATACTTGACACCACAACAAAAATGAGTCATTCATACACATCACACTAAATCATCACAGTATAATCTGTTACCACTGTTGACACACAACAGGCAAATTTTTGTGAAGCGTAATACAGTATGTTATGAGATTTCATAAGAACATTTATCGTGAAAAACATATAGAAATATAAAAGCAGCACATTGTCAGGTATCATGTGAGGCTTCTCTAATTTTAGAGCAGTCTCTTTAAGACAATTTGGTATTAAAACAAAAGTTGAATTCAGTTTTGGTACCTTTTACTGCCAAAGACAAGAAAAGGTTTTTAAAAAGAATATATGACACAAATTCTTTTAATAGTACTTTTTTTTAAAGAAACAGATTTTGGGTCATGAGACTCATGATAATCGGTTGGAAGGTTTATGTGAGGCTTCAGTGTAGCTGCGGTGATAACTGCTCATCATGTTCTCAGATGTGCTGTGCACATTAACAGGAGTAAACAGCCTTTGATGGGTGAGCTGCAGGGGTGGCAACGGAATGAACAGATGATTAGGTTGCTTACAGTGTAAGATAATGTCAGACTTAACAGCAATGCAAAGAGATACATGCAGAGAAGAGAAGGAAAGATGAAACCTGAACATGGTATGCACTTGCATAAATAGACCAGAGAGCTTTAAAAACTCTTCATGCTGAAGCGTGTGCTGCAGAGAATGAATTCATGTGTGGCATCAATATGCAATGCTGACACAATGTTCCTGCAATAAAAGTGAATCTACATTAGGCTGTCAAATTTTTTAAAACACCATATTTTTGTGAAACATGTGTCAACACTATAATTTTCTGGTCATTTTCAAAGAGACTTATAACAGCAGTTAAAAGTCTAAACAAAGGAATGATGAATAAATCTCTACTTCACCCTGTTTTTGTTGGAATACAACTACATGTGTATTGCTGCCTGGGAAGTGGGATAGAAAAAGCAATTCTAACAAAACAGAAAGCCCATTTGAGCCCAATTAAGATGAATTCAGACCAGCTTAATTAATCATGACTGTGGTCATAATGTCAATTGGTTACATCAACATAAATCCAATTTATGACAACAAGTATATATTGTGTTTAGCTATATCAACATAAAATTAAATATTAGTGCAGCCATCATTGGATGCTTGCAAAAATATCAGGTTTTCCTGTGCAAATGGAATAATTGAGGCCAGTATTTTCCAGTTAACACATTTCAGAAATCACTACAAAAATGTTTCACAGTTGAACTAGATAAATATTTTATTTCCAAATCTAAATGGGTTTGGCCAAACACCAAACCCAACCTGCCAGGGCATGAAAGATGAGTGCAGCCAGACAATTCAACCAATTGAAATGGGCATCTGAGCTACACTAACAACCTACAGCGTAAACAACATCCCCTGAAGGCATCATTTCCAGAACAACTTGAGTTGAAACATATGATGCTGATCTCATTTAGGAAAATTAGAAATTGGAGCTTACTCAGCGCAAAGGTCCTAAGTAGTCTAAACAGTTTCTAACAGCATTATATGTAATCATATTTTAGTTATAGGTTTGGAAGGTCTCATAAATTAATTTTAGTTCCATAGCTGAAAAGGAATAATGTGAGTATCATTGTTTACACTGTGCCACGTGAAAGAGACATCTAAAAGTATAATAATAAAAGTAAGGGGATACTCCAGTCCAATTCTTTTGACTTGTGTGATTGCTGTGTCACAATTGAAAAGGTGAGCCCAGCTTCGCTCAGGGGGATTAATCGATTAACTGACAAATATGTGAGATGATGGTGTGTCACCACTGTCCCAGGTAAGTCACAAAATGCACACATACATTAAATGGAAAAAAACAAAACAAAAACATGTGCTCTGCAGATGTGCATGCACGTGTGCAGGAAAGAGAGAAAAAGCGAGAGGAGCTGAGATGCTGAACCAAACTAAGGGTGTACTCAGGCTCGGATTGTTAAGGGTAATGTGAGCACTGCAGCCACCGGGGGTGGGGTGTGGGGCAATCATGCTCAAGCGTAGTACGAGGCAACCATGCCTAGTGTGAGTACACCCTAAAATATACATTTCACAGGTGCACGAACGAAGCAAGCTGGCTGCTAAAGACACAGGCAAAAGAGGAAAAGATTCTCAATGTGCTGCAACAACCAGCAAGGAGACCGAATGTTCAAAACAAGTGTTTGTAAGCTTATGTTGGCCACTTGGCACAGATGCAAAGTGTTTCAATTGTTAAGCCATGTTTAAGATGGTCCGACGTTGTCTTGCACGTGTAATTCATAATCTAATTTTAAATGTCTGTGTCTGCCCTTCTTGTGGAGTTTAGTTTTTTCTTGCAACCAATGGCCGAATAAAAACATTAGGGAGCAGCCCTTAAATATGATTACCCACAATCCCCAGTACAAAAGTGCACAATATCTTAAAATGCTACCTTCTGGTCTGCGATGTGATAGAAATTTTAGATGAATCCATATCTGGTTTCAAGTTACCCAAAATAAATATTTTTGGATAACTTTGTTACATAACTTACATAAAACCTGTTTAGGTAATGCATACTGGGCAGCTTAATATTTGTCAGTTTGTTTATTTGTGTTTTACAGCCAGAAGAAACGCAATTGCTTTGATTGTCATGCTATTCTCACAAAGTTCTATTTGGCCACTGTAAACAGTTTGGCTGTCAGCATAAAAGCCCCATTAAAGTGACTGCATGCTACGTGTTTAGCACCAAATGACAGAGTTAGCAACTTGCTGGTTTATGAACCATAGTGGAGAATTTAGAAGCTTAAAAGTCATCTCCCCCCCAGGAAAAGGTGAATGCCAAAAAAGACGTCTTTGCACAGATACAATAAGCAATTTCTGCATGAGCATATTCTAGGTCATCTTCTGTTCAAGTTAACCCACAGACTACAGTGAAATATAACATAAGGGGGAATATACATCATGAATGTATATACATCATGACATATATGTAAGATCAAAATCTCCAGAATCATCTCCCACCTCAAGCAAAGTTTCATCCATTGTCTCACAAACCAAATCCTTGAAGAATTCTTACAATATTCTTAAACTTAACAGCAAAGCCAATATAGGAGGAGGAAACGACTTTGTGTTAGATTACATCCTAAACTTCACCAATGTATACAGTAACCAGAGGTTACTGTAGCTGATGGTTCATGACACCTGTTCAACAGACAGGAATCAAATTCCTGATTGCTCTGTGTTTTGCCTGCCACCAGCAGAAGAACACCCAGCCTGCACAGAAGAACCAAGGGAACTTGTTTTCTTGCCTTGGCAATGTCAACATTTAGTAAAAGGATAATATGTTTTTGTTCTAGTGCCCCAAAGTTACAGCTGTTCAATCACCCGTGAAGCCAAACACTTGATTTAAAAGAATGAAACAAAAAAAGACTCAATTTTACTTTATTTCACCATGATTGTGACTCTCCATTCACAGCGGCACACACCAACCTGATAAGAGACCCAGAAGCAGACCTATCTGACATCTGCACACACAGCCACACCACTGGGTCAGCGTGATGTAAGACAGAGCTCATTAACAAGTGAAGCTGATATCTGGGCCTTTCCTAAATGACTGTTTTCAAAGATGAAAATGTAATTGCATTTTCATGCTGATGCTTGCTGTGTTTGTTTACAGGCCATTGTTGAATTTCAAAACAACACTTGAGAAAGTTTTCTGTTATATTCCTCTCTCTCTCTTTCATACAAATCCTCACTTCTGAATTTCAGCTCGTGTTAGAGGAAAGCTAGCCCACAATTTACATCTCAGAGACTCAGGGAATTCAAAGATCCCACTGAGCTTTAAAAATCCTTTGTCTGCTTACCTCTACACTAACACCGACCCCCCACATCCACAGGTCTGTGCACCACCATTCCTCTCCCTCTTGACTTGCATGCACAAACATACTCACATCTATTGTTATTTTATCAGTGTTATAGGTCAAGTTGTAATGTAATAATAACAGCATTTTCGTGCCAATATTTTCACTTAAATCCAACCGGTCGCAGCAGATGACTGCCCCTCATGGAGCCTGGTTCTGCTGAAGGTTTCTTTCTGTTAAAAAGGGAGTTTTTCCTTTCCACTGTTGCCAAGTGCTTGCTCATAGGGGTCGTTTTGATTGTTGGGTTTACTCTGTAATTACTGTAGCATCTTTACCTTACAATAAAAAAGAGCCTTGAGGCGATTGTTTGTTGTGATTTGGTGCTGTATAAATAAAATTGAATTGAATTAATTCTCCATATAGTCTGATAAATTGCAGTCATCATTAATCACTTACAAGATGGATAGATGGATGTATAGAATTCTATTTTCTTTTTCTTTTCTTTTCTGTACCACTGCGGTAACGTGTGAATTTCCCCGTTGTGGGATCATTAAAGTTCTATTCTATTCTATTCTGTGGATTAAAGTATAACTTTTCTAGATGCACCACTTATTTTGATGGTTCAACTCCATCCTCTACCGCTTATCCCGTTCGGGGTCGCGGGGGGGCTGGAGCCTATCCCAGCTAACATTGGGCGAGAGGCGGGGTACACCCTGTACAGGTCGCCAGCCTGTCGCAGGGCCAACATAGAGAGACAGACAACCATTCGCACTCACATTCATACCTATGGGCAATTTAGAGTGACCAATTAACCTAACCCCAGTAAGTGCATGTCTTTGGACTTGTGGGAGGAAACCGGAGTACCCGGAGAAACCCATCTATTATTACCA
>VOQJ01025225.1:14497-33670 GCA_015052665.1 Apistogramma diplotaenia | reverse complement strand
AGAAGGGTGTTAAAAACGTAGGGGCCATCCACAATTCATCCAGCCGTCGTTACAGACACAGGACTGGAAAAGTGAATCTACAAAGGAGGCTGAGGTGCAGCTGCACTGAATGAACGCTGGTTGTAAAACTTACTTAAATACATGCTGCAGATGGTGACATACAGGGGTGGAGCCAAAAGTGGCCGTGACAACCACAGACTAAAGTTTGGCCACTCCCCCCTCAGGCACCCTGTACAACTAATGGTGAAATCTGTTGAAACTTTACTAATTAATGTTTTACACTTAAACTGAGGATATGTTTAAAGTTTATTACAAATAGAATTCTAAAGATGTGCTACGGCCATTTGTGATGCAGGAAAAAAATAAATCATAATGAGACGCCTGCGTATAAACATGGTGACAGAATAGAAATACAGTGCAGCCAGTTTCTGCATGGCTACTGCTTCTACTGTTCTATTAATCTGTTGAGGTTTTCATTTTTATGTTGCATTAAATACATAATGTCTTTCATTCACATGTTTTTTTTTTCTTAAATTTCAGTTTCACCATCTTTGGTCCCTCAGGTATGGTTTGCTTCCTTTGTTCCTGTCACAATTAATATCTGAATTTATTTATAAAGTTTATTATTTATTGCTTCTACTTGTGCATTTCTTTTTAAATTTTACTTTTTAAGTATATTATTTTTAAATCATTTACCATTTACTCATCCATTTTTTAAGTGCTTGTCATGCTCTGTATTTCTTTCTTAGGTCATTGCACTGCTTATTGTATTTTTATATGCTTGGATTGTTAATGAAGCTGCTTTGGCTGAACAGCCCTTTGAGTCACCTGCTTTACTGTAGTTTTTTTTTTTAAAATGAACTTAGAACAAGTGACTAAAGAAGACTTGTGAAGGAAGTTGTTGAAGAGGACTGAGACTGGTCAGAGTGTACTCAGGTTATCCAAACCTATACCAGTGGTTTCATTGGTCCCACTGAGCCTGAGCCTTTCTGGAGACATGAACATGCCAAATGTCTAAATTTGGACCCTTTAACATTTTCACCACAGCAGAAATAATGAGCTAACACGAGGAGGCTGGATTTAGCTCCACGTTGGCTTCGATTTAGTTTGGCTTCCTTTCCTTTCTGTTCTCTAGTTTTTTATAGAAACTGTCAACTTGAATTTAGTTATTTATAAGACTGATAAAACCTACTTTGCAGAACCTCGCACAAATTACACTAAATTACACAGCTAATATCAGCTCCTTTGAACAGGAACATTAGCAAAATAAAGGCTTATTCAGTATAAGTGTTAACATTCATCATTTAACAATAAATAATGTGTACAGGGTGAGCACACTATTGTTCTGACCACTGAATTGTAAGTGTGTGTGTGTGTGTGTGGGGGGAGGGGGGCAGCTAAAAGGACTTCATTGTATCTGATAATGAAACAAAGCACCGATGCTCTCAACTATTCTAATTGCTTAATGTTAAATTAATGAAATAAAATGATTTTTTTAGTTGACTAATAAAAAGAAAATCAATACTTAGGCAGAGAAAATGATGGCTGGATGGGAAACAAAGAACTGCAGAACTGTGCAAAGCTGCTGCTGGTCCGCTGCACACTGTACTGGAATATTAGCTGTGTCGGATAAACAGCTGCCGTGTTTGCTGTGTTGCTCGTCAAAGTTCTAACATATCGACGCTGATTGTGCTGACAGATTATTGAATAGATGTCAGAGTTTCTCACTGGCTGCGTCTGGGATAGTGATGGAAAACAACATGTGGATGAGTGCAGGTGGAAGACCATCCACAGACATGCACACATGTACTTGCTCTCTTTCAGTCTGTTCTTCTATATTGGTTTCTTTTGTTCGCTTTCGCCTCTTGTTATTCTTCCTCTCTCGAATCTGAGCGGCGCGGATCGATACATGCCGAGAAGTGACACAGAGAAATAAGAACCACTGATAAGACGCACGCATGCACACACCCACACTAAATCATTTAATTGCGTAGATCGGTGTTGGTAGACGCACAAACATAACGATAATTGTTATCATATTAAAAGGTCGTATTGTGGAGGAGACAGAAGCAGATGTGAGTATTGAAGTCATTTTGCAAATCACTTTGTACTGTAGGCATGTCTGTAGACAAACACTCAACATCGTTAGCTTTTCTATCACTTTATATTCACCGAGGCAGCTTTAGCATCCTATCTACATGCATGGTCTCTCAAAGTGTTTCCGACAGAGCAGAAGAAGCTGCAGGAAAGGAACCACTGTGTAGCATATCACCCTAAAAGAACCTATTGTAGACCGTTTGCTTTTAAAGGGATTAATATACAATAAGGTGCTGGTCACCAGTAGTCTCTTAAATATCTTAAATGAGTTATTTTCAAAATGTATTATTTATATGTTAATGCAGCTAATAATAATTCAACACATTCACTTTGTGCTGTTAGGTGGAGCTGCTAACCACCTTAATATAGAGTTATATTAAAAAGAGCGTTTTCACAGTACAGAACATTTAAATGCTAAGTGAGGCCTCTAGAGTCTGAGATGTAGCTCTTTTTTTCACTCTTTCTCAGGAGTGCATTAAGTGCACGAGAGTGTCATTAGAGAAAGAGTGAACAGGTACGGCTCGTCTGGAAGGGTTGCCAGTCTCTTCTCTCAATAAACAAAACAAAACACAGCAGCACAGCTCGGGCTTGCAAAGTTGCATGTGGATCTATTTTTTTTTTAGCTTTTTTAACTTATTTTTATACTGTGTATAATGTACACATACACTGCTGAATGTGTTCTTCAAACTTTGCCTTCATCAAAGAACCCACGGTTTGAAGCAATTACAGCCTGCCAGACTTTAGATATTCAAGCTGTCAATTTTTCAAGGCAACCTGATGAGATTTCACCCCGTGATTACAGGGGCATCTCCCACAAGATGGCCCGGTTTGATGGAGTCTTCCTACATACCCTACAGTCAAGATGCTCCCACACTCAATAGGGTTCAGATCCGGAGCCTGTGCTGCCTACTCTGCAGTCAGATATCCGGCTGACTGCTTATTCTTTAAATAGGATGAAACTGGCTCCAATCAAGTGCTGTCCACAGGGTATGTCATGGTGTGAAAAATCTTGTGATAGCTTTCTTTCCTCAAGGTAACTTCCACTCTGTACAGATCTCCTATTTCACTGCTTCCAGAGACTATCACACTGCCTCCACCATACTTAACTGAGCACTGTTCTTGCATCCTGTCATTTTTCTGTCTCACAAATGTTCTTCTGTCTGATCTAAAGACCTCAAACTTGGCCTCATCTGATGGGTCTCTAAAGAACGTTCTTTGTTACTGGTCATTTTGAGCCTGTAAACAAACAACTGCTGATGGTTCAGATACTAAATTGACCCAAGGAACGATATGATGCCTTTTTTTCATCCCTCACGAGTACGTTTTTCTGCTAATCAATTAGTCTTACAAAATGCTTAACTTGTTTTAGCAGCCATGTCAGGAGATTACTGCAGGGGACTGACAGTCATTGGTAACAGGCTTCTATGCTAAAATGTAGCTCATTCTTTAAAAATCATCTGCTTCATTTTCATTGTGTGAGACGTGGATACAATTATTTGAGAATTGCATGAAAATGTCTTTTTCTTTGGAAAACACATCAACTCTCAATGGGAAAAAGTCATGCTGCAACTCTATACTGATCTGGACTGGGTGATGTGTTAGGAATGAAAGGATGTGACATCATTTGAAGGAAATGAAAATATCAGCGTACAGAGGGCTGAATTCAAAGACAGCTTAAAAATCAAACTGAAAAAATGATTTAGGTCAGGCAATTGTATCAATTCCTTCATCCTCCACGAACTGCCTGCATACAATCACCACATGAGGACATGCCATGTCTTGCAGCAGGAGGAACCCAGGACCCACTGCAGCAGCGTGGGCCTGACAACGCTGCCTGTAGAGGTCTGTGTGTCCCTCCATGGATATACCTCCCCAGACCATCACTGACCCACCACCAAACCGATCACACAGAACAATGTTACAGGCAGCATAACGTTCTCCACAGCTTCTTTCAGGTCTGCCACATGTGCTCAGAGTGAACCTGCTCTCTCTGTAAAACCATTCCTCTTTTGGGGGCTGTGTCATTGTTGCCCCTCTAGTGCACCTGTAGTTAACTGATTCACAACCCTCTCTGATACTTAACTGACCACATCAGTATCCCAGAAGCTCACCTGACTCGACACTCCGATTAAAAACTGTTACTTTCATTTATCCGAGCATTGTCTAGCATTGTGGCTGGACACTGTCAGCGGCTTGGAATTGCATAGAGATGACACCAGCTTAACTTGTCATAGTGAGAGAAGCACACATTACTAAAAGCATTAAGAACCGTGCTGTCGGTTCATTTGTTCGAGGACACCATGGCAATGTGACAGTAAGCTGGAGTGCATAACACACAGATGGACACATACTTTAAAGCCGGACTACCGCTGTAATAAAAATATTACCCGGCATTACGGCTTTATTGAAATCTGCTTCATCAGAATATTCATATTGAATGCAACATCAACCTGCTTCAATTTTGTTAAAGCTGCCCGAAGGATCCAATCAGTTCCTTTGATTTTCTGATGATGTACCGTTGCTGGCGATACCCTTAACTGCAGCTCCATTCGCTTCTCAATATCCCATAATGCTCATCTGCTCTTTATTTACCTCTATCTTTGATTAAGCTTGAGAGGAGACCGAGGGGAAAGAAAGGAAAACATGAATGTAGTGAAGTAGTGAGCGGTGAGAGAAAAGAGGAGGAGAAGAGGGACACGAAGTAGACACTGTGTCTGTGTCTCTTGTTGGTTTAATGATTTATGCGGTGAGGAACCTCATCCTAGTAAAAAATAGCACTAACCTTGTTGTAACAATGTGCTCTGCGTCATGCAGCAGCCTGTTAAATAACAAGCACTGGGGAGGGTGGAAAGGTAGATTGAAACATAATAGAGAGGCAGAGAGATGATCATGAAAAGGAGAGAAATAGAAAGAATAGTCTATAGAAATAACAGGGTGTGAGTCATGTATTGTAAATCAAATAACAATGGAAGTACAAATAGTGTTGTTACACAAAATCAAAGCAAGAATCCGATTTGAAAAGTGTTTCACAGCCTACTAAGTGCTGCACTACTGTAAATAGTAACAATTAGTGACCTGGTCCGGTACATTTGACTGACTGACACCACAATAGTGTTTCCTTCTGGATCCTGCCTTGGGACACAAAGCTCACATAAGCAAACACAAAGATAATATTTCCCCTCATTGATTTTGAACATTACAGCAGACCTTTGTCTGTAATTCATATTGTATGTGAAGGAAATCCAGCATGTGGTCAATAAGTAATGGAAAGGACACACGTGAGAGGCTTCCACTGCACATCTTTAAGGGCATCGCTTTATTCTCAGTGGAATCAATGCTCCAAAAACTTTCTATGAGACTGTTGAACATAAGAAGAGCTACTTGAAGCTCGTAGCGTGTGTGAGAGAGAATAAGCAAAGGTAGCAAGAGTTACTTGTAATTGTCTCTAATTAATTGATGTCTCATTAATCACATTCTCATCTAACCTAATGTCTCACTCTGTGGTCCAAGACAATGGGCAGGGAGTGGGTGGAGGGTGTATATCATGAGCAAACAGGGTGTTGTGTAGCAGCAGTAAATGAAAAGGGTGGTTATCAAGGCAAACAGGCTTCATTAAGCCCAGTGTAATGACCTGTGTCACATTTCATCTCATCCTTGCTCTCACTCTGTGTCTCTTGGCTCTCTTCTCTCTGTACTTCCTTTCACTTAGTGCACAGCACTTAAAGGAAAATTACACTGAAATTACACCGCGAGCTTCCTCCTTTGAACACACTGCTGTGGAAAAACAAAAAAGGGTGTCTTAAAATACTGGAGCTGTAAAAATACTTTGCCTACTCCTGCTTTTGTGAGGGTGAGTTTGTATGTTTTCACACTGTGTTAATACAAACCACCGAAAACACCTCATCACCTCTATAGAGCTGATTATACACTGATGAGCCAAAACATTATGAGCGCCTGCCTAATATGCTGTTGGTCACCAGAAATACTCTAATTCAATCCAGCCTCTACAGGATAACTGAAGGTGCATCTGGTGCCATAATGGGAGCAGCCAAACGTTTAAGTTCTGCAAGGCTGGAGGGATGTTCTTCCAGCACATCCCTTAACACCCTGTTGCCACCTCCTCAGACCACTGGTCCTCAACATTGCTGATCAGGAGCACATCTCCTGCCTTTTGGACATTCTCTAAGCCAATTCTCTGCTCATGACAACCCGGGCCTTGTTAAAGTTTGCTCAGGCCTTTATGTCCAAGCTGTTCCCTTTTAATTTAATATATCACACATGCAGGTGTGCGCTATTGTTGAGAACATAATCAGCCAAATCATAACGAACACACAGATCACGTGAGTCTGAGGATAATGTGTTTGAAATACTGAGGTTAATTCTATTATTGAAACAAAACACAACTAAAAGCACTTCATCACAAGCAAGGACATGGATGAATCAGTGTAATGGAAGAAATAACAAAACTCCCAAAGAAGGGATCAGAACTAGGAAGTGGTCGGTTTGGGAGAAAGCAGGTCGGAAACACTGGCGCAGACTTTTGTAGGTCAAACTGAGGATTTTTCCAAAGGTGGAAAGAAGGAGCAGAGAACAGTTAGGGTGGGACAGACAACCAGGAAAAGAGTGAAGAAGAACAAAAGCAGGAGATTAAAAGAACATGAGAAAAAGTGGAAGCAACTAAAGGACAAAGAACTGATGTTATCACACACACAGACAAAGACAGGAGAACACAGGCAGCAGGCTAGAACTAAGATGGGCTGTGGCTCAGGAGGCAGAGCAGGTTATCTACTAGTCAGAAGGTTGGTGGTTCGATTCCTGGATGCCAGTCTGTGTGCCAAAGTATCCTTGGGCAAGATACTGAACCACAAGTTGCTCTCCAGTGCAACTGTTGCAGTGTGAATGTTAGATAGAAAGCACTTAGATATACAGAGAAAAACGTGCTTGCTTGGATGTGAGTGTGAATGCAAACACGTATTATAAAGCACTGTGAGTGCTCAGCTAGAGTAAAAAAATGCTACATAAGAACCACATGTAATAATTACATCCCAAACATGGAAAGGTTGGCAGTTCGATATCTGGATTTGCAGCATAAAAAGGGGAAGTCAAAGAGCAGTTCCTGCCTTGTTATCACTGCCACTACTGGGGATCTCTTGATAAGTCATTCAGCTCCTAACAGCTGGGGTTTATTTTCCTTTGAAGTAAAATGTATCCATTCTGCAAATGTGAGCAAATCAAGTTACTAATTTTCTCATCTTCAGATCAACTTTTAATTTGAGCCCCAATAAAAACACGAGAAATGATCCTCCTTGAAACGTTTGCACGAGCAGATAAAGAACAAGTGCAGGATTTCAGTGAATCACACAAAGAGGGCTGATGCAGAGGGATTTGCAGGGAAGGGAATACATTAATATTCAAAGGGAGGGAAGTCACTGTAGGTCAGACTGTCTGGCCAGATCAGGTCTGATGCTCACAATCACACAACAAAGATAGAAAACATACAGAGATATGCACTCTGTGTGTGCATATCTCCAAAATGGCAAAGCGCATACGCAGCGGAACACATGATGAATTTGTCTGGCTGAAGTGGAAATAACCTTCTCAGAGAGATTCCCCTGTCCTGCCTCCCTTGTTACAAAGATACAAATTACTCTGAGTCAGATTACACACAGCACAAAAGAAATTCAGGTCGCTAAAAGGTTACACTGACATGCTTTATAATAAGTTTAGTTCCACTTTTGTTGCCATTGCCTCTTTCATTTCCAATCTTTGATTATCTCTCTCTTTTTATAACTTCCTCATCTATTGTTTCCTTCGCTTAGACTAGACTTTTCCTTATTATTGTGATTATTATCATCACCATCTGTCTCCCCACCCCACACACACACACACACACACACACACACAATGCATGTAGGCACAATCAAGCCAACCTGCTGATGAACCAAGCATTAGAATGGGGCAGAAAGGTGGTTTTGGTGACTTTGAACGCAACACGCTTGCTGGGATTTTCCCACGCAACTGTCTCTGATTTACAGAAAATGAGGAAATATCCAGTGAGCAGCAGTTCTCAGAGGGAAAACCCCTTCCTGATGACAGAGCTCAGAGAAGAACTTCCAGTATGCTTGGAGTTGAGGAAGACAAGAGTAACCCAACTGAGTTTGGCTACAGTAGCAGAAGACCACAGAGCTGTCAGCTCAGAACAGGAAACTGAGGCTCCGCTTCACACGGGCTAACCAAAACTGGACAACACTGGACACTGGAAAAATGTTGCCCTGTCTGATAAGTCCCAGTTTCTGCTGAGAATAGTAGGCTAAACAACAGGAAAGCATGGCTCCATCCTGCCTTCTATCAGCTGTTCAGGCTGGTGGTGCTGGTGTAACAGTGTGGGGAACACTTTAGACCTTTGTGTGATGCTATCATGTCAATATGGACCAAAATGAGAACTGTTTCCAACATCCAGTGCTACAAAGCTGTACCTAATAGTCTGTATGATGTCACTGAGAGTGGCTACCCAAGGTGGCTATGACAGGAGGCACCTCAGGCACACAGTTGTGACTTGAAGCACAGCTACACACACAAATATGAACTCGTTTTCTTTGGTTGTTGTTCCTCATTTAAACATGAACTGTGCCCGCAGTGGCAATAATAAAACAATGCAAGGCATGATATTGTTAAAGTTGGCCTATAAATCACCCAATACTGGGCACTATACCTGCGACACCTTAGAAAATTAAGATGGCCCACAGAGTAGTAAAATCGATCGTTTCTGAATACATTGCATGCATGAGTAAAAAGAAGTGAAGGGGAGGAGAGATTTGGAGGAAGGAGAAGAGAAGCAGCCATGCAGATTGAGAAGAAACAAAAAGTCAGTGGCACCATGAGAAAAAGACTGAGACTCCTTCTATCGAACGGGAGAAATACATGGAGAACCAGAGGAAGCATGAAGGTGCAGAAAACAGATGGAAAGGAATAAAAACAGAAGGGCAGAAGGATGTAGAGAATAGGAGAAGGTGCACAGGCAGATGTTGACAGATGCTTGATGATAAAACTATATGAACAGCCTCTAAAGGGAGAAAATGCACTGCTGTGAGTTGGTGGTAACAGCTCTGAAATACTGAGAGGGAAAAAAAAACATCTCAGTCTCCTGCAATTTCCCCCTTTTATTAATAATTGTTTCTGGGTTGTGGATAATGAAATAAAAAAAGAGAAAATGGAATGAATAATTACTGTTTTTGGGAGACTTTATGGATTTAATGGTTGGCTATTTATTTTATGAATACAGTTAATGATTCTGGATAGAAAACTCGCTGCAGTCGTAGTAAGAACTGTGGTGTGAAGGTGGGTGTGCAGAGTTCTTATATTTTGAGTACAACATCCTGGTGGGCTCTTAAAGATTACCTCATACCATCACTTACTACTGAAAACATGTTACATTACATAAAGAGACAGTGCTTTCCCTCTTCTGCCCAAACAGGACCAGAGATGAGAGAGGAGATGAATTATTACAAAGCAGATTTTTCCTACTATTCCTCACAGGAAAAACCACAGATGGCACTAATTACATTAACATTACCTCTGTTTTATTTAGGTCTCCCAGTAAGCCATGGTGATCAGGCCTGGAGCACCTGAATGAATGGAATGCAAATAATTAATGCTATCCATTAGACCTCTCCTTATGTGTCTCAATGATTTGCAGCAGAAAAGCTCCATATGCTCATGGATTTTTTTCAATGTGCTAAAGTTTAACCTCATTTTAAAGGAAATGTGCTCATAGCTCATATGAATGGTTAGACTCATTTAGTAGAGAAGCTGGACATCATCACCATGTTGTCGCCCAATGTGAAGTTCAACATTAGCGGCCATGTTTGGTTTTTGGAAGCAGAAGTGAAAGATCAGCAGTAGCTGTCAACAGCTAAGGTGTCAGCTACTGCTGACTGAACAGGTGTACAGGCAGTCATATCTCCTAATTAGTGCTAAGTAACAGACCGATAAAAATCTAGAATTTGACTTGATCACAGACTTGTTGGATGAGCTGTACAACGAAGCAACACATGCCATGCAAATGCAGCTTCACGTTGACTTTTCATCAGTCCTGACACTTTGTCACACCTGCACAGCATCTTGCTAACAAAGTTTGCAAATGTTAGCCACCTTCGTATCCAAATATGGTTACTTCTTTCTACAAAAAACCCCAAATTAACAACATGATATTTGCCAAAATGCTAAAGCTGGTAAACGACTGATTCTAAATTAGCCATATGGTGTGAATGTGAGTGTGAACGCTTGTCTGTCTCGCTGTGTGTTAGCCTTGTGACAGACTGGCAACCTGTTCTGGGTGTATCCCTGGGATAGGCCCCCGCACACCTGACTTACATTAGCAGACAGAATAGAAAGCAGAAAACATTTTAAGGTTTAAAAAATAGAGCAGAATCTTAAAGAACAGGATCTACATCTGTATGAGACTTATTTTTAAAAGTATGTTGTGCGAGCGCTCTCTTCTTGGTAAACACATTTCACTACATATTGCCTTTCTCTGAAAGAGGAAGCAGAGGAGGAGATGTCCTGTTCTCTGCAGCCCACAGATGATAACCCTACAGACAACGCTTGTCAAATCTACCCAAACCAAAGAAAGTTTCTTACTCATGTCCCAGTGTGGGTAATCTGCTGTAAACCAATATGCATAATTGCTCCACTTTTCCCCCCATAACTTGTTTTTCTTTATCATTTTTCATATGTTTTTTTCTTCCTGTCTTGTCCTTTTTTGTTGTTTTTCTTGTTCGCCTCTGTCAGAGGTATCGATGTGTGAGACACAGAAGGGTCTGCATCTTAAGGTGGTCTAATGCAATTAACTTGACCACTGGGTTTTCTGTGTGTGAGTGTGTTTGTGTGTGTGTGTGTGTGTGTGTGTGTGCGTGTGAGAGAGGGGAAGACAGACACTCAGGCAAATTTAACATCCATGGTGTTTTGAGTCTTTTTCTAAGGAACCGTGTGTGTAGGTAAAGAACATGTGTTTTTGCCTTTCTTCAGCAACAGTGGACAAATTAATCTTGTACATACAACTGTGTGTGTATACATAATGAGGCTCTTCGCTCCCTTATTTTCCAGACCAGTGACTGAATCACGTTGAACCGTGTTTCAAGTGGAAAAAAACAAAACAAAACAAAGGGTATCAAGTCACTTCAACCAAATGCACACACATGCATTACTATGATCTGTCTGTGCACACCAAAAAGCCTACAAAAATACATTTCAGTCTTTAGCACCTACATTTTAACTAAAAAGTTTACTATGTTCTCTGAATTAAATCAGTATAAAATTAGTACCAGTCTTTCTACAGCTGAGGCAAATAAACTACACAGCATTAAATCTCACAAGGGACAGCTGAGTGGGAGTGAAATACCACACCTATATGCAGATGTAAACTCAAACAGCATTAAAAACAGCAAAAGCACACAAACCTACATATTAGTCTCTTTAGGAAGTGTGCTGTATGCTCAAGTGTCACTGAAAAATCCAGACAGTCTTTAAGAAATCCACAGGTTAGCTGGCTAGTCCATGGTGAAACACACAGTACGAAGTCCCTCAGTGATGCATCTGTGGACTGAAGGGATCCTCTGACTTCTCTCTCACAGCCTTAGGTTGATATTTTTGCACAAGAACTATTGGCTACATTGTCATAAAATTTCTACAGACATCTAAGCAGCTCAGAAAATAAATCCAGGCTTCTAGCCAGAAAAATATTTCAGCACGGCGTGTGCGTTGTTGCTAATGCTAATAAGCAAGCTAATACTAACCGCTGAGCCGGTGAAATCCTGGAAGCCTGAAATCTTAATCATGTGGTTCTCTGACTTTTCCTGTAGTGCCACCATCTGGCTATCATTTTTGGATGTGCCCAATTATTATTTATGATGTAAATATTTGTATGAGCTATAAAAGTCAGTATTTGGCAATTAAAAGGGTGATTCTGACTGCAGGAAGCAAACAAACTTGAATAATATTAAGAAAGTAATAAAGAAAGTGAGGCGCTAACTGTCAAAAAAACAAACAAACAAACAACAACAATAAAAAACAAAACATGCAACATTTGGCTCCATTGCCACAAGGAGGCACCACTGCAGGTAGCTCCATATGTTTGATTTCACAGAGTTGTGTTATTGGGTGGAATTGAACTAGCAACTTTTTACGTTCTTGTTAAGTAAATGCATTAACCACTGTACTACTGGATGTATTAATTACAAGCATGCCATAATTATAAGTTGCATTAGATAACCATAATGTAATAATTGTCTGCATGTAGTTTTTTGTTGAAATTTTGAAAATAATCTTTTATTGAAATTTCACCATTTATTTAAACAAGGTTACAGAAACAAAAATTATTTTCTAACATGGCACTCTTGCATTTACAAAAGTCCTGAAAAACATAACGGAAAAAGTCATTTATTGAATCCTGAAAGAATTCTGTTCACAATTTTATCATCATACTGTTTTTATTGAATAAAAACACTCAGTGGCTTTGCTATCACTGGCATAAATTTGCATCATTATGGCATTATAACTGTGGGTAGTTGGAGGACAGATTTTAGAAAACATTAATGTGCACATTGTATGTGTGTGTGCCTTTTAAACAAGGACATTTCAGGTATAATAATGTTTTAAAAGTGCAAACAAAAGTTAAAGATATACAGTTTGTGTCAAAACAGCAGAGCAGCTCTGTATGAACTCAAGTATGAACTCAAGTAGCAAGTGAATGATTTTGTTCCTCATTATAATAAAGAAATTCTCTGGGTTATGTAAACATACTGTAAAGAAAAGCACACATATATATAGACGCAAGCACACCTATGAATTAAAATATGAAAAGTGTTTGCCAGTTGAAAATGTACATAACTACAATGAAATTATCTGTGACATGGACGTGCAGCTGAAGTTGCTGTAACTTGCACTGCCACAAGGGTGTGATATTTATGCAGTAACCATGGTTACTGCATAAATACCATAGTGCATTTTCATAAGGGACTGTGTAGCTGAGATAGTTTAAAAAAAAAAAAACACACACACACACAAACGGCACAAAAAGAAAAATACCAGCTTAAACCATTACCCACTAAGCACACACATTACAAAGCCCAGGAGTGTTTGATGTGCGTATTTATGCTGTTGGACCTTCAATTATTTGCTGGATCGCAAAACGGTGTCATTAAGACTAAGAATAAGAGGCAACGATGAGCTTCGTGGCTGGTATGACTTATTTCATGTGATTAATTATTATTATTATTACTATTACTATTTACCGCTGTACCTCCACCCATCAAACTTAATTACAGTGTTCAGCATTTCAGAATTTTTCTCTCTAAAATCGAACGTTAACCATCTTCGCACCTTCGGTGTGAATTTTCACACAGCCCTCTTAGTTTGTTCTCTCTGCCGTTTCACGTCATTACGAGCAACATTCATCACGATAATTCTTCCTGTGGAAAACATTCAATAACTCTATTTTAATTTCCAACTCGTTAACGGCACCAAAATGAGTACTTTTCTTGCATCAACACGTGTGATGTCTTCTAGTTAGAGATGAGTGTTTAGATTGCTCTGTTATGTAACAGCTGAAATCACCTGATTGCCTGTAATCACCTCAGAAAATGGCTTTCAAACAACACTTAGAATGTAATTTTTCCTGGATAAATACAATGGTGTTGCTATAAAATGGTCTCTTATTCCCCACAGAGTCGTTTTAACTGTAAGAAGTTTGTTTTACAGTAAGGAAGGATGGATTTGTTTTAATTTCAATTTAATTTAAAAGAAAATGCTCAGTCATCTGTGTCACTGCCTGGAGAGGAAAGCTAAAGGCACCTTGATGCAATGACATAATGACAAATGCAACTGTGCCCTGAGCCTGAGTCCAGTGAACTGGTTTGGGAATGCAAACTCGGATGATAAAGGCTTTAATTGGCTTCATGTATCTTTTCTAAAATTACAGCAAATAAGCCGTGAGCTTTGAGTTTTAAATAAATGAATTCTTCCTCACAATCAGCCTGAAACAACAGCGGAATATTCTGTTCTTAAGCTTGTCTGTGCATTTCCCCTGTATCTGCTGCCGTCCCCCTGTCTCGCCTTCAATTTACATTGTAATTTCATGTTAACAGGAAGTGTGTCTGTGCCTGTGTGCGCATTGTGTGTGTGTGAGAGTGTCTCTGTGTACTAACTTCATCAAGCCCTTCTGTCTTTGGAGAGCACAGCCAATTTCACAATGAATTAGAAGGTGAGTATCTAACTAGGTCACAAGCCTGTAGCACATACAGAAAAACAGACATGAACACATAAACAATACACAGTACATATGTATTTGTGTGCGCACGCATACACAATTTCACAACAAAGAGTGCATTGAAATGAGGAAAAACCGAGAGACCAGCGGCGCAGCAGGACGAGGAAAATAAGAGAACTGAAATTAATAAAGTGATGGAAGACAAAAGACACGAATGAAAGCTACAGAGACAAAGAGAAAATAAGAAAGAAAAGAGACACTAAAGAGGGGAGAACAGTAACAGATGTACACAAAGTGAGATAAAAAAAACAAAAATTTATGTGTCATGTGTCCTACACTGCATGAGTGTGTTTGGAAGGGAAAACTGGCATGCAGGGGAGGTAATTTTGCTTTAGACTTAACATTATTCCAGTGAGGGTACAAATATTTTGCGCCACAATAAATGACCTCTTTCTCTTTCTCTGACTCTGTCTTTGTTCCTCTCTCTCCTCGTCCTTCTTCCTCACACACAAAGATGTACCTCAACACAGAAATCCTCTGCAGTTAAATTTAGCCTGAATGCTGTGTACTTTGCTAACACACGTTTTACTTTGCAATGCCGCTGAAATATGGATGAGTCTTTTTTTGAAAAATGGCTATGCACGGGAAGAGGGTAAGGAAGAGAAGAAAACAGGGAGAGGCTGGGTTTGAAATGTAGAATTTAGAGGAGCAAATGTTAAAAGATTAGCTTGGAGATTTATCTTAGAGCGCAGACTAAAAATAAAGGCAAAGTTACAGCGAACAATGTAGAAATGTTCAAAATAAGTTACATACATACAGGAAATGCTGGGGCTGGCACAAGCAGATAACAAGGAGATGTAAGTACTGTGATAGACCCCGCCCCTCACCCTATGACAGCTGGGGTAGACTCCAACCACCCCCCACCTCCCCAAAGGAAAACGCACACACACACACACAGCCTGTAAAGAAAAAAGTCACCACATGGCTCTAACAAAGCGCTGGACAATTACTGCAGTGATTAAAATAGCAGCAGGTTATTTAACCCTAACAGATGCAGGGAGAAGTTTCTCATTGCTTAAATAACCATGTTGGAAGACATGCTACTCAATTTCAGAAGGATCAAATTATTGAAAGAAAGAATTTCCACATACACAATGTGAAGACAACTCAAGAGATTGGGACTGAGGCTAAACAGAAACAAAACTCTTCAGTTTGTTAATGAGCATAAAGTCGGGGGGGCGGGGGCTTTCTGATCCATGGCTGCTGAGCCTGCCTCTCAGGACGTGGGGCATCACCTTTCTGTGGGAAGGGAGACTTCAACATGCACGTGGACAATGAGCAAGACCTGGAAAGGCGTGATCGGGATGAACGGCCTGGTGTTCTGTTATTGGATTTCTGTGCAAACCACAGCTTGTCCATAACAACAACCATGTTTGAACATAAGGTTGCTCATAAGTACACGTGGGACCAGAAAACCCTAGGTGACAGGTCAATTATCTGTTTTGTAATCACACAATCAGACCTGCAGCCATATGTTCTGCACACAGTGACCACCTGCTGGTGAGTTGGTTCAGGTGGCGGGGGACGATGTCAGAGGGTGTGCTGGGAGTATGTGACAGAGGTCCTGGTCTTTGAGATCTTCAACTCCTACCTTCAGCAGAGCATCCACTGTAACACCAAGAGAGGCTGGGGACACTGTGTCAGAATGGACCATGTTCTGCACCTCCATTACTGAGGCAGCTGCATGAATCTGCAGCTGCCCGGTGGTCGGTGCCTGCTGTGGTGGTGGTGATCTCCGAACCAGGTGGTGGACATTAGAGGTGAAAGGAGACATCAAACCTGAAGGAGTGTGGTTGTAGGTTGTGGTATCACTTGTGGCACTTCAGAGGTATCTGACAGATACTGGATCCTTAAGACCCTGTTTATTGTAGGGCTGTCTTAGTTGACACATCTGTGCAATGCTGCATGGAGAACTGGGGCGGTGCTTCTGGATTGGCAAGCTGGGTGTTGGTTCCCATCTTTAAGATTTCACTCCTCGGCCTCTACACCAGGGTACTGGGGAGTCTGTCTGTTAGTTGAACCTTTGATTCTGGAGAAACGATGCAGTTTTTGTCCTGGTTGTGGACGCTGGACCAGCTTTTTGTGGGAGTGTTTGTGGGACCAACCATTGTATACAGTATGTGCTTTGTGGACTTGGAGAAGGCTAAGTCCCTTGGGGAATCCTTGTTATTGTTGTGAGTCATTCAATCACTGTACAACTGCAGTGAAAGGTTGGTTCGCAAGTCGAATTTGTTCTCAGTTAGCCTTTGTCAGGGCTGCCACTTGTCACAGATTCTTTAATAATTTTTAGGAGGCCAAGTGGCAGAAGGCTCCGGCCTTGGTGGAGTACGAAATAGTGGGGATGAGAATTACTACCTTCAAATCTGAGGCCATGGTTCTCAGCAGGAAAAGGGTGCCAAACTCTGGGTCAGGGATGAGTTGCTTCCCCAAATGGAGGAGTCTAAAAATCTCGGGGTCTTGTTCACGAGTGAGGGGAGAGGGAAGGTGGGGGGTTTACAGATGAACTGATGCAGCATCTGGAGTGCTGTAAATTTACTGGTTGGTCTACATCTCTGTCATCACCTACATGTGTGATCATGGTCTCTGGTTAATGACTGAAAAAATTAGATTGTGGAAACGAAACAAAGCGTGTCTGGGCTCAGCTTTAGAGATAGGGTGAGAGTTCAGTCATTCAGGAGGGACTCCGAATAGAGCCACTACTCCATCAAGAAGCAGCCAGTTGAGGTGGTTCAGGATCTGATTAGGATGCCTCCTGGGTGACTCCTGGGCAGAGCGTTTCTGACATGGGAAGAGTCCCCGGGGCAGACCCAGGAAATGCTGGTGAGATGATATCATTTGGCTGGCCTGGCGAGGTGTTCCCTAGATGAGCTGGAGGATGTGGTTGGGGAGGGGAAGGTCTGGGCTTGTCTGCTCACCTGTGACATAACCCCAGATAAGAAGTCAAAAATTGATGGATGGTTGGATGGTGATTTTTTTTGTATACAGTGTGTCTATACTGTAACTGAATCAGTAGAATTATATTTGGCCAGTGACTACAGAAATTAATCTTTCTTTCTTCCTTCATTTTGGAAGGATACTGATTGTGGTGCTGTCAATAAAATCCTATAATCTTTCTAATGCCAGAGTTCATCTGAAGGCAACAATGCACAAATGCTAAAATAAAATGCAGCGCTTGTGATTTTGTCGTGGGGACATACAGTAGTTGTGATCTGTCACAAATGTGGGTTACATTTGCTTTTCTGTCAGTTCCTAAACAGTTGTCCACATGTATTGATTCTCTCTGTGCATCACACACATGAAAACATGAGCACACAAGCAGCGTCAGATGCACTGTACTTTTATTTTTATGTGCACACACACATGCCCACGCGCACACACACACACACAGATGTACATAGCTGTGGTGTGGTAGCTAGCAGATTGCCCTTGAAGGCAGCTCAGGGCTGTTGGAGCTCTTCACCGTGGGACTTGACAGATATAAAAACAAATTAGAGAATTCAGCCTGCTATATCTTTCCCTCTGTCTGCCTGCAGAAGCATCGTTTCAAAAATGTATTTCACTTCCTCCAAGAATCTCTCACTTTATCATTTCAGAGAGTAACACAAGTCCTTTGAATAATCATGGAAAAGAGATTAAGTTGTAGACACTTTATGTCAGATGGTTTGTTATGCTTGGATCTTACTAAAACTCCAATCTTTTTAACTATCTAAGGTTATCAAAGTTTTGTCAAAATATTCCCATTATTCATTCATTCTCTCTATCTATCTATCTATCTATCTATCTATCTATCTATCTATCTATCTATCTATCTATCTATCTATCTATCTATCTATCTATCTATCTATCTATCTAGTGACAGCATTTAATATTATAATTATATGTGACTCTGAAGCAAAAGCTTCCAACATAAATACTTTTTCTTTGCTTTATTAGTCTATTTTTAATTAACAGAGTACAGACATGTAACACAGGCTGTACATACAGTAGCAGTACTTTGAACTAAAGGCTAAATAATGTTAGCAAAATTCTAATGTGCATTATTTACCAGCTATGCTAAGATGTTAGCATGCTACCATCCCTGCTGTCATAAGGTAACCAAGAGGGTGCAGCTTGGGCAGGTTGCCTCTCTATAACAGGCTTAACTTACGTGAGTGTTTTGCTTCTATAAAACAACCGTATAGTAAAGGCTGCATCTTACAGCTTTACAAATTGTTTCAGTGCTCTATTGCACATTTGTCCAATAATAAAAAATCGTTTTACATCAAACATACTAATTTTATAGCTTTCAAAAGATAGATTCTAGCTTCTTTCCTTTTGTTAAGCTACAATTACTGATTTTATCCAACACCTGGTTATTACTGTGATTTTTTTTCTGTTCTCCCCTTCTTCTGTTCTTTGTGTTTTTTTATCACTGCTCTCTCTTTATGCTCCATTGACCCTGAGATATCCCTGATCTGACCTGGTCAGATTTGTTCTACCCAGTGGACCATGCCTTTGCTTCATCTGCTTCTCTGTGGGTATGTATTTACTTAAGCATTAGTGTGTGTGCAAGCCCCCAAGACAACAACTATAATACTATGACTCTCGACTCTGTGATATGTAGACAGATTACACAGCATTGCACACACACACACACGCACACACACACACACACACACGCACACACACACACACACACACACACACACACACACACACACACACATATACAACACACCACCTCTATCAAAAACACCCGATATAAACCAAAA